>VXBI01012389.1:1732964-1795293 GCA_013397375.1 Toxostoma redivivum | reverse complement strand
CCCCCCCCAACAAGGAGCTGGGGTTGGGAAAGATTCTGGTAAGGGGAGACAGCTGACCTAAATTAACCAGAGAGCTATTCCATACCATGTGATGTCAGCCCAGATATAAAGGCTAAGACAAGGAGGAGGAAGTGGAGTATTTTTTATTTACAGTGTTTGCCTTCTGGAACAACAACTGCACATGTTGAAGCTCTGCTTCCTGAGAAGTGGCTGAGCATTTCTCAATGGTTGAAAGTAGAGAATAAATCTTTTTTATTCTCTTTGCACATGTAAACTTTCTCTTTTGCTTTAGTAAACTGCCTTATCTCAACCTAAGTTGCTTTCTACCTTATTTTCTCTCCCCTATCTACCTGGGAAGTGGAATGGTTGAGTGGCTTGGTAGGCATCTGGTGTCCACCAAAGTCAACCCACTACAGTCCTTTAAAAAGGGCATAGTGGGTTGACCCTGCCTGGATGCCAGACACCCACAAAGCTCCTCTCTCATTCTACTCCCCAGCTGGCCAGGGCAGAGAAAATAAAATGAAGGGTTCATAAGTTGAGATAAGGACAGAGAGATCACTCAGCAAATACTATCATAGGAGAAACAGACTCAAATTAATTGAATTTATTGCTAACATCAGTATCAGAGCAGGATAATGAGAAGTAGAATAAGACCTCAAAAACACCTTCCCTCTTCCTCCTCATCTCTACCTCCTCCCCCAGCATCTCAGGGAGACAGGGAATGAGGGTTACCATTCATCACACATTGCCACAGCACAGGGAGAGCAGTCCTTCCCCTGCTCCAGCACGGGGCCCTTCCAATGCAAGACAGTTCTCCATGAATTTCTGCAATGTGAGTTCATCCCTCAGACAACAGAAGTTCTTCACAAACTTCTCCAACATGTGTCACTCTTCCACAGGCTGCAGTCCTTCAAGAACAGGCTGCTCCAATATGGGCACCCAAACATCATGAGTCCTGCCAGGAAACCTGCTCCAGTAAGGGCTCCTGTCTCCATGGATCTACAGATCTCTGCCCTTCTCCAGCACAGGCCTACCAGAGGTTCACAAACTCCTCTCAGACATCTACCTGCTCCAGGGTAGGATCTTTCACAAGCTACAGGTGGATCTCTTCTTCCCTGTGGACCTCCATGGGCTGTAGGGGTGCAGCTGATTCACCATGGTCTTCACCATGGGCAGCAGGCAAATCTCCGCCCCAGTGCCTGGAGCAGTCCCCCCCTCTTTCTCCACTGACCTTGGCATCTATGTAGCTGTTCCTCTCACATATTCTCACCCTGCTTTTCTCTGGATGCAATTTCATCTGCACAATACTTTTTTTTTTTCCTTCTTAAATAAGTTATCATGGAGGCATTGCCATCACTTATACTTGGCCCAGCCTTAGGCAGTGGCACTCCTGTCTTGGTGCCTCCTGGGATTGGCTCTGTTGGAAAAGGGGAATGCTTCTGGCATCTTCTCACAGAAGCCACCCCCTTAGCTCCCCCACTATCAAAACCTGCCCATGAAAATCCAATACATCTTATAAGTGCAAGTAAATTTCCTATGGTAAATTATCTATTGCAGGCTTAGACAGAAAACAAATCAATTTTGTAAAAACAGCAAAACAAAACACCAACACTCCCTCCCTACAAACATTTCAAAGTTTATTTTCATTCTAAATCAGAAGAACATACAAAATTCAGGAGAGAACTAAGAAGATAGAGAGAGACCAGTACAAAGCTGGTACCACCTGTGTGAAAACTCATTGGGAATTTGGAAAACTTGAATTTGTATTTCTGGAAAGAGAAGGATTTCAATGTATTTGTCTCATAACCTGGCGAAATAAGAAGACAGCTAACATTTCTGAACAAATAAATGTCACTTAGAATTCTACTTTATAAAAGAGTATATGGTTTCAGATTCTTTTTTATTTTTGGTTTAATTTTACCAGCACTTATTTCTAGTTGGACTTCTTTGAACTTGGCTACACACTAAGACCACCTTAAATAATTTCTTTCTGTCCTTGGTGTTTATAGCCTTCAAATGTACATAGACAGTTAACATCTCCCTTCCCCCTTTCCCCCTCCAGTCATTGCTTAGCAAGTTATACATATTTATTTCTTTTAATCTTTCACCATAAGTCAATCCTTCCAGCCCCTCAATAATTTATGTTGCTTTTCCTTGAATTTCCTCCAATGTGTCAAGATTTTTTCTAATACTGTGAGGCCTTGCATACTTTATTCTAGACATATACTCAACTGTTTACATGGGGAAAGATAGAATATCAGTAGCTTATGCTTGCTGCTTTCTTTAATTTGCATGCTTGGTGGCTGGGTTTTTTTAGAATACTATAAACAATTCTTGTTATTTTTCTATTTAGAGTGAGTTTCCATACCACATGCATTTTCCTACATATATAATAGTTATATGAAAATTATATCATGCCATGTCCTCCTGAAAGATCACCTGACTTAGAAAATCTGGTAAACAAATCAAAGCCACAAACACAACTCAGTCAAATATCTGTCAGCTGTATCATCTCCAAACACAGAACTCACCTCTCGCATCTTGCAAGCATTCAAATAGGTGCTCAAGTGAATATGGCTTAACAGTCTTGGAAGGTGGTATGCACACAGAGCAATCTCGGATCCAGCAAACATAACAAAATAGTTTTTGCAGAAAAATGGGTTATGTCAGGGATTGAAGGCAGTGCTTGATTAACACAAGGCAGTTTTGCAAGTTGATGTTGGTGCCAGTTCTGACAGAATGGGATTCCTTCACATATAGAAGACTCTCCAGACCTTGGGGAGACTAACAAGTGAGTTTAGGATCCACACAAGACCAAGCTCTTCATCAAGAAGAGCTGGCGCTGCTGCTGAAGCCATGTGGGCTTTGGTCCTTGTGAGTGACCATGTCATCAGCTAGGGAGGTCTCTGGAGAGCCTTAATCCATTCTCAGGTGACAAGACACTTAAGAAATATTGCAGTGTGAGTGACCAACCAAAGAGATAATTACTAGGGTTTAGCTGAGTGTGCTGGTTGTGTTCAGATTGCCATTTCAAACATTACCTCAGTCGTAAATGCTAATTAGAAATCAAAGTTGTGCAGGGTAACGGAGGTACCAGAATGAAGAGCAGGTAATGACAATTTGTTCCCACATTCAGTGTCTTCATAGATTTCATTGTTCCTAAGAGTCATTTAGTGGTATTAATCATTATATTAAGTAAATTGTATGATTAACAAGAGATTCAACTTTATAAATATATCATCTAATCAGCTACTCAGCATCTCCCTTATCTCTTAAACAGTATTATCATTCTCAGCTGCACGAAGCTCTCAATAACAAAATGCTTATTGTTTTTTTGCTAAATTGACATGATACATTGAATATTATAATTGAAAATGCATATATTTGGATGCCTTGGGAAAAACATTATATAATCCACCATAAAGCTTTATTTCAGTTATTTAGGAAAGTTTTAAGTCTTACACTTCAGTTTTAAACTATTTATGGGTATAAATCATCGGACATAATAGATATTTACAACTTTTGATTTGTAAATTATTGAAATTAAATTATTACTTTAGAGGGGAAAAAAGATATTTTTATAGTCATTCTTTCCACTCAAGCTATTACAATTACATTTTTTTTTTCCAAATAGTTTTAAATTATTTTTTGTTCATGGTTTGGGCAATAATGAATGGATATCCATTCATTGGTTTGCATTCTTGACTACAGAAAGAAAATAATCTAATCTAGTAATTAGAGAGCCTCTTCTTTTGCAATAATCCATAAATCTCCTGTATTTATTTTTCTATCACATGAAATTGTCTATGTGCTCTAAATAGACACCAGTTTCCTTTGGTGAAATGTTTATTTTTATTTTTTTCAGTCTCAAGATTTCTCTTATTTCCTGTTTGATTTGTGTTTGAGTATTTACCCAATGATTAGATTTTAGTGGATTATTTTGTGGCAATTAATGATTTTGATAATTATTTTTCTGCAGTTTGTTGCATGTGACCA
This sequence comes from Toxostoma redivivum, assembly GCA_013397375.1. Taxonomy (NCBI): domain Eukaryota; kingdom Metazoa; phylum Chordata; class Aves; order Passeriformes; family Mimidae; genus Toxostoma; species Toxostoma redivivum. Next base: position 1,791,297 of record VXBI01012389.1, on the reverse strand, counting down.
TAGAATAGTTTGGGTATGAGGCAAGCTTTAAAGGCCATCTAGTCCACATTGCCATGGACAGGGACACCTGCAGCTAGATCAAGTTGTTCAGAGGCCCATCTAACCTGATCCTGAATGTTTCAGGGATGGGGCATTTATCACTTTTATCTGGGCAACATATTCCAGTATTTCATCCTCCTTATTGTAATATATTTTTCTTTATTTCTAGTCTAATTCTATCCTCTTTTAGTTTAAAACCATTACCCCTATCCTAGTGCTACAGACCCTACTAAAAAATATCTGGCTTCCATAACTTTTCAAATATCATGGGGGGTGGTTTGGCATGAGGGGATATTTTCTTGATTTGCTCTCTGGCTCTCTAATTCATTATGTTTTCATTGCAGTAAGATGTTGTTTATATTTCTGATTTTTAGGAGATTCAAAATATGCTTTCATAATGCAACTGCCCTTCTTTTGTAGAGTGATATCACTCCTAATTTAGTCCAATCATATTTTATTGTTTACTGCCACATCATTCTCCTAAGGCAGTTTAATAGATCTACAGCATGCACATAAATATGCCTAGTACTGAAAGCTGTGATGCTCTGTCACCCATCTCATCTATACTCCAGTTTCCTCCTTGAAGTTATATCTAGCCTTGTGTTTTTACCCTCTGAATATGTTCATTTATGCATTTAATCTATTCCTCTAGCAAGTTTACTGACTGGAGAAATTTTTCATTTATGCATGAAAATACCTTTTTAAACAAGCTATCCTAATTACAGGACACTTTATATTTTAGAGGATTTTTCAGATAGTTACTAATTAATCAAAGATGTCTCCATAGAACAGAAAATAAAATTTTATTATCTCAATTTTAAAAAGACAAAACTGAACAGAGAGATTTAGGTGAGTTGCTCAAGGCAACATTGAAAATTAGTGGAAGATTCAGAATGATGACCCAGTATTTCACAGGCAACACTTCTTTGTTCAATATTTCCTCACCATGTTTTGATTTCAACACACCTACAAGAACTTTCTTAAAATTCGTCACATGGCCCTGAAACATATACAATGGTTTTTCTCCTTGTCAAATAATTTTAGCATTGTCATTCTACAGAAACCAAGGCTTTGTGTTGTTGGAAAAAAAGAATTTTCTGGTCTCCTTTTGAGAATCAGAATATTTATGTGCAGGTGCAAGAGACCTCATTTTATTGGATTTAAAGCCCTTGGCATATGTAATATGAGCTACATATATTTTCTCTTATAGAATTCATGTTTTTGTGCACATAAATTCTGAAGGATGCAAAAAATTTCACTAATCTCTTTCACAAACCTTCTTCAAACAAGTGTGATAAGTGTAATATGCTTCAGAACACACATAAGAGTTCAATATCTGCAAGGGAGGAACATGTATCAGTATGGCCATAACATCAACACCTAGTAAAGTAAGGCAGTGAGTCCCTTCCCTCAGGAGCTGTAGCCCTCTTGATGTTCAGTTAGCTGAACAGTAACTCTTCCTGTCAGTGAAGAATAACAACACAGGAATACCTTGCCTAATCCAATATTCTCTTTCCAGCAATGGTCAGCTGAGAAACAGGAAAATGCATTAGAGTCTGTCCCCAGAAAGACTTTTTTCCGTTAAGATTTCATTGATCTCTCAAGACTGAGGATTATAACTGCTCTCAAAGCATTTTTTTTAGCATTAAATATGATAGTTCTAGCCTCGTCTTCTTATCAATAAACCCAAGCATTTCTTTCTCTAAGCTTAAGTTAACACTCAAAACTGTTTTCAGGGAGGACTGTGACCATCTTAAATCAAGGTTCTAAGGGGAGAAAAAACCCCATATCCTAAGAAAAATAAATCCCATTTGAATGTGTTTAACTGAGTAAGGAAACATTTGGATGAAAGTGTTTTCCTGCTGGTGCACAATGCTTATCTAATACTGGGTTCATATACTGAATGTAAATTGAAGTGCAAAGGTGTAATGGTAGACTGAACCTGAACAGGTATCATGGACAACTTCTTTCAGGGCAGACCAGTGTTCCTGAGGGCCTCCACTGCAATAAACTTTAGCCCCTCTCTTGTTGATTTCCATCCTAAAGAAGGGAGGACACGAAGTGGAACAGTGCACGCATTTCTTGCTCTGATGCAGTATTTGCAAAAGGCCAAATTCTGTATTCTTGTGCACCAGGCACAAAGCATTCACCCTCCCTGCCAGTACAAACATAGGATTTAGCATTCCGTGGCAAAGCTTTTCCCCAGCTAAATGGACATGGAAAATGCACATGGAAAATATGACATGTTTAAATCTGTTTGTTTCGATAAATAAACTTTTGTTTTTGTTTTGTGAGAAGATCAGACCTTTGTTCTATGAGAAGTCATATACTTCATATGGTTTCTCAATAGTGTTTGAAATTCTATGGCTCATGAAGAAATTCCCAGGTATATGAAAGGCATAAATGTGGCGAGCAGTCAGCATGGCTTTTGACACAGTGTGCCATAATAATTGTATGATGACTTGTGGTTAATATAAGAAGACCTAAGGGGGGTGGAAAACTGACTTGACAATTTTGCTCAATGTTTTGTGGTTAGAGGCAACCCTGAGCCTTGCACCTCTGTGGGACCACACCAGTCAGTCTCCTCTGCTCACTGTGGTTTATGGACACTGCCCACTCCACCCTCTAGACTACTGACCTTGCAATCTCATTTGCTGAACATTTACGATTGGGTTATTCATGAAATTTGGTCATACAGTGCATGAAGTGAGAATATGTGCTCCTCCTGTGCTCAGTATATTTCCTCCTGTACCAGATATCTGTTTATTCTTCAAAACCTGATGAGAAATTAACCAAGACTTAACATCTATTCTCTACCAGAAGCGAATAACAGCCATTGCTGTATTTAGATACTGAGATGGGCAACAAGCAACAAATATATTCAGTAGAAAAATCTTGAAGCCACAAAGGGTGATTCAGTCTCAGAGTTGTCTCTGAAGCGCAGTGTCCTTTGGGGCACCCTAATCAAACCTGTGGGGGAAAAAAAAAAAGACCTCTGTATGGCTTTATAACTGTGAAGAAAATCACTCTGTGATCTGGTAGCTCATAATCTCGTTGTAGAGAGATGGCTTTATTAATGAATGCATTGTATTTTAGTCACACACTGAATTTTTTAGGCAATTAACCACTGGGGGAAAAAAAGGAAATCAAAAGCAATTGCCTTATTTTTGTTTGAATGTGATTAACTGAAAAGATGATATAGTATACAGTATATTAACAAAAATATCCTATGAATATTTACCAGGCATACTTAATCAACTGAGAATACATGCAGTCAATGAATCAGTCGTTTTCTGAGACCTTAGGTACTCCTAGAATAATGTACTGAAACAGACTGAACTATTGAGATGTTTCTCTTGGGTCAATTATCAATTTATCATAAAATGCTAGAGTCTTCATGTGCACAATAGACAGGAAACTTGAAACCAAATTTTACAGTCTGTTGAGTATATAAAACAAATTTAGAAATGTCCTGAACATGATAGCTTTATAGATACCATGGGCAATGAAGATTTTCTTACAACCTGGAATATAAAACACACACCAACACAATCATAAACCATAGAGTACACTGAGTTGGAAGGGACCCTCAAGGATCATCGAGTCCAGCTCCTGGCCTTGCACATGACCAACCCAAAAACTGACTCCTGTGCTGATTCATACTAGATCATCATGTGTTCCAAAAATCTTGTGTGATCTCCTAGATATTTACCACTACCCAATTACCTATCTATGTCTACCAGAGGAAATGGTGGTAGATGTTATGTGACCTGCAAACTCTAAATCTTTCCACTGCTTTAAATTCATGATCTTCATCAAGTTACTTGAACTTAAGACTGTAATAGCTGTTAAAGGCACAACTGAGTACAGTTCAGTGAAAGGAAGGTAAATATAATACCAGAAAATTTGTCACTTCACAGCAGGATGCTGCATAAACAGATGAGACCCTACACAAGTTAAAGCAATCCTCAGGTGTTCAAATATATTCTAGCTTTTAATAGCAGTTATAGGTCATTATGTTATGACAACATGATGGATATTCATATTAAAATTTCCTTTGACTTTGCATTCACCATCAGCTGGGTTTAAGTGGCTAGTAAAGTCATTGAAGGTTCAGCCCCGACAACCTTGGATGAGCGATGGTTCTTTCATCCTAACAAATCTTTGACTCAACCCATCAAGACAGCTTGCACATCCCTTCCCAGTGCTGAATTCTTTATTAACATATGAGAAGTTTTTGTCAGAGCTTTATCTTTTGTGCCTTTGTTTCCTCATGCTGTCAGCAATATCTATACCTTTATAACACAGCTACATAACATGACCGATGTGTTAAAGACTAAACTTATTAAACTGAGAGATAAAGGACTTACCCCAGTGAATACTTGCCTGGAGTAACAATGAAAACTGATGCCTTTCAGTCATAATGTTGATATATCCATATGCACTCTTTAAGCTTTTAATCATAAATACCCTTCGGTCCTGCTTTATGACAATGAATTTCAAAATGGTGTGTTTTCCTCTAGAGCTAGCATTCTAAACTGGAGTGGAAGTAAAAAGCTGAGGAAGGGAGTGACAAAAAAAAGAATTATCCTCTTTTGATGAATTAACTAAGAAGTAAAGAGCTGCTTCTATTATCAAATTGTATCAACAGAGGTGCATAATAATTTCCGTTGCCTTCAGCTTCAAGCATTAAGAAGGCATTCAGTTCATACATGAGCTCAAAATTGTACATTTTACAAGATTTCAGTAGTATTCTCCCATGCTGAGGTACACAACAAAACATACAGTCAATCGAAAACCACAAAAAATTTTAAATAAGAGCCTACTTAGAAACACATTATCATTTATACTACCTGCAGTCAGGTGCACTTTTTACAATTACGACAGATAATGAAATCAGTACAGTATCAGCACCTGAATTCTGACTTCCAGAAAGACCTTTCCTAATTCTCATTTGCCTCAGAATATTTTGTTTCTACAATATTACCAGTTGCAGATATATCATGAGAAAATTGGATGTATTGGTAGGAATCCTTTGATAAAAGGGTATATGCAGAAAAAAAAAAGATTAGGAGATAGCAAAATTCCCATGGGAACTTCAGAATTTGCTTTATGAATTCAGAAAGAGAATTAAATGTAATGAGACTTAGCTGCTGAAAAGCCAGGTAGCAATAAAATTCCATTATCTTTGTTAAAGCTTTCTCAAGTCATAGAATCACTAAAAAACAGGGCTAAAAAGGAATTCAAGGAATCATCCAGGGAAAAGAGACCCAAGGTGAGATAAATTATTTCTGTGTCTTTTGGATAAGTGCTTTTAAGCTTCCTGTGAAAGATATCTAATGATGGAAACAGAGCAAATTTTTAAGGCTAGTAATATTATTATTAAATATTTTTCCTCATGTCCAGTCAAGATTTTTCTCCCCATTCCTTGTCTTAGCTTTCATAAATTTTAAGCACAGGCTAGTTCTTCCTTTATTTCAACACCTTTCTACCATATTTCTCAGTTGAATTTTTTGTAGATGCAACAAAAACAGTTGGATTTTTTTTCTGTTTTATTGTTCGTGTGTTTTCTAGATTTTTTTTTTTTGCTTTTCTCTTCAATTAGGACAAGTTACTGAAGTGCAGTGCTTGACATCAGCTCGTGCTCAGGCTGAAATGATCTCAGTGTTTTAGTGGAGTGGAAGCACTGAGTTTAGGCTTCCTGACTCTTGCTGTATATCAGAGCTATGCTGCAGTTTGCAAGTGTTAATAAAAAATTTACTGTCTGCTGTCATATCATGACTGCTTCCTTCTTACAGCCTTCAGATGTTCCTTGAAGAACTGCTGACTAATTAGCCGTTCACCTTCCTCTATCTGGCCTTGTTTTCTGCCTGAAAATAGAATGTCATATTTTCTCTTGCCATTATTTTTCCCCAGGTTATTTCTTCAGTTTGGAAAGGTAATTTTTGATTATAGTTTTATCTTAAACATGCTTAGAGTCCCTCTCAACTCTTTATATCTGCATAATCAGTAAGTAGGCTGACATTATGATCCAAACTGTTAAGTCTGATGTTGAACACTACAGTATTGGGATAGACCATTGAAAAACCAAATCAAGACTGATGTTAGGTCTCATATTACCTGATTTATTCCATTTGTCCTACATGGTCTCTGAGAGAGACCAAGACTTGGAATCAGGGCTGCTTGCTCCTCCTGGAGCTGACTTTTCTAACTTCTTTCACAGCACAGCGATGTGGATGGATGCACTCACCAGCTGCCTTATTTGTTGATCAAAGTTCTCCATTCTGCCACAGACCTCTCCTGTTTAATCAGTTCCATGTTTCTCAGGGGTAATGAACATGAAGCAAGTGCATCTTCTTTAAAAAATGAATAGACTCTCATCATTTTTTTTCATATGGATGATTTTTCCACCAAGGTGCTGAATGGTCTGTAGAGAACCCAGATGCTCCCTTTGGGTTTGTTTTGTTTTGTTTTTTTTTCTGAAGAAAGTAACTTGTTCTTTTTTTTTTTTTTTTTTTGTGAGGACACAAGATATGTTTCGTCAGTAGTTCCATATAATTTGTTTAAAGGGAGGACTCAAGTCTGGTGAAAGTAAGACAAAATCAATTGATAATTACCACCATTATTGTAAAATGCACGTACGGGGTGATAGAAAAAAAAAAGTATGCTAAATTTAATTCTGATATAAACTTTTATTTTCAAGAGATGAAGATGTTCTTTGGACCAATTTTTTTAAAAATCAACATTCTAGCTATTTTGAAGATGTTTTTTCTTAAGCAAAGATAGAAGCAGGTATGTCTGGTCAAAACTGTTCCTAAATTGAATGTTTGATGGGTTTTAATTGATTATTTATTCAGTATAAGGATCTATTTACCCAGCAAAATGGCTAGGCTGTTCTGATTGGAATATTGGAAACATTAACTCCTGTGTGAATAGGGAAGAAGGCATTTATTGATTATCGAATATATAAGGTATTTTTTCATGTATTTTCTTCATAAAAGCAGATCATCCTTTCTAAGTTGGAACAGTTTTTAGCTTAATACTGTAAATTTCTCAAGGTCAAAAAGTTCAAAAACTAGATAAGCTTAATAATGTTTTAAAAATTACTTTGGAAAACAAGGATAATAATAGTTTTTACTTTAGATTGAATTTGAATATTTAGGCATATTTTTTTTAATCTAGAGAAACAGTTTTCAAATTGATTTTAGATAACATGTACCAAACAGTAAAATAACTCTATGAACTTATTTCAAATTTGTCCATAGAAACTTCCTCGGGAAATGTCCTTCATACCAATTCAGTTGTTAACCCTTTGGTGAACTTGCAGTGGTGATGAACATGGTGGGCTTGTAATATAAAAACATTTAAAGCAGCAAGTTGAATAGAGAAAACAGTATTAAAGTTAACTCTTGCAGTCTACATGACACAAAATAAATATTTGGGAGAAGCACAAAAACTGTTGTCAGTTTTGTTGGCTGATATTCAGATCCAGGAGGCTGATGGACATTGTCTATATTTCTATTTCTTAGTCTACAGTTTCATGCTAGGAGAACAGACAAGTTAGAGATAGGGTTATAATAGGTCATTTAGGTGACCTTATTTTAAATAATAGGTTGATTCTTTGGGTATCATGTAGCATAGTAATTCTCTTGAGTGGCAGTTGATTATTGCCTGAAACAAATTTTCTAAAAATATAGCTTTTTTGTTTGATTGTCCTTGAATGGAGCATTACTCTTAAGCATATAACCTCCTCTGTCCATGGGGAAGCTAACCGGCAGTGAATAGGCTGAAACTGATTTTGATAATGCTGAAGCTTTTATGGAGGTCACTATTTCAAGGGCCCTCAAAATTACAAGGAGAGGTGATTAGTTTCAGGGGCTTAGAAAGAAGACAGAAGACAAGTGAGAGCTGGAGGAACAGTAATTAAAGTGAAGAGCAGGAAGAGGCAGGAAGATCCATGATGCATGGAAAAGGTGCTACAAGCTGAGATCGTGGTCTAAGAGATCTTTCACACGTGTTGAAGAAACTGGAGGAACACTGGATAAATCAGGGCAGAGGACGATACAGTTCTGCAGCATCTGAAGTAATCCAAGTCCTTGTGATTTGTCATGTTTTTTACATTGTATACTGCAAACTCTGTCAGTTTCCTGGGTCTTAAACTCTCATTGGGTACCCAGCCCAAGTGGTTCCTGACTAGCTCAAATTACTAGCACAGATGTAGCTAGAGAATCTCTAAATTGTGCCTCTACATACATACAGCACCCTCAGTTAATACACTTTTCCTCCATCTTTACACCTTAATAGTTGAGAGATAACTATAGGACAATTTGTTTACACTAATTATGTAAGTCTCCAGTAGCTGAGGAGATAATCTCCAATAGTCTGCTGTGCTATAGGTGTTCAATAAGTGACAAGTGAAAAATACATTGTTTTCAGAAACTCAGTGAGTGATTTTTTTGAGAGTTTATGAAGACTTCAGCATTTTCAAGACTGGCAGGACAATTGGAGATTTTAAGTACTTTGAGCATGATTATATGTATTCCCTCAAAGTCAACATTTTTTAGCCAAGAAATAGAGGAAAAAGTGCTGAGCAATTGTAAAATGATATGTTCTCTTTGGATTTTGTGGAAGATACCTGCTTTGTTCCTTTTAATCATAAAAAGGAAAAGTAAGAATAAACTAAAACTCACAGCTTAAGAAGAATTTCAAAGGCTGGGACTAGACATCATTATAAAAATTATCCGCTATACCAAAACTAGAAGCCCCTTTGCAAGCCTGTTGTTGAATTAATTTCCCCCTCTGTTATTGTTAGTAGTAGAATGATTTTTGGCTTGCTCCACTGGCTGTATCAAGTACACTGCTCCTTCATGTACCCAACTTCTTAGCATCCAATTCCAAAGTAGAAGCACAAGTTTTGGTCACTGGAGATGGATTGTAACCATGAAATCATAACATTACAGAATGGTTTGGGTTGGAAGGGATCTCAAAGATCATTTGGTTTCAACCTGCCTGCTTTGGGCAGAAAACCTTCATAAATGTTGTCTTCTGGGACAGTTAACAGCTACTGAGTTTTATAACCCAGATTTTGCAATTTTGGAATAGTGATACCTGCTAGTAGTACTGTTCAACATCTCCAAAAGTATGTGTGGATTTTTTTTCTTTTAAATGAGTATGACCTTTTGCTAGAAAAGAATGAAGAATGACACTATTGCTATATGATGGCCCTGAGCAGTTTGGGCATTTTTTTCATGGTGATCTTATTAAGCTTTTTTAACTATTATTTTGTGGGGAAAAAAGCCCAAACAAACCAAACCAGGAAATCAGATCAAAAACCTTAAAATTATCAAAATATTATTACAAAATAGACAAGGTCAACATATATGGTGAGGTGTCTTATTTTGAATGACTGATAAAGGCAAAACTCTTGTTTAATTTTGTCTGGTCAAGGACTCTGAGGAGGTATTAGTAAGAAGGAATGTTTTAACTTTTTTGTTTTGACACATTTCCACACTTTGCTTACATTCATCTGACCAAAACAATCCTGGAAGGTACATTTTTGAATGACACAGTCACATATTTGTATATTTAAAATGTTCATAGAATACCATTTATTTCAGGTTGATGGGTCAAAGGGCAAGTATGCAGTTCTTATTGCTGTGCTGCTAATGGCATCATTTCAAGATGGATTTCATTTAGAGTTGGTAATGAAACCAATCTACCACAAATACAAAAGGTGATTCTCCTGTCTTCCAAGAGAAGTTATTAGCAAATGAACAGAATATACGGTTTTGTAGAAAAATATTTTCTTTACTTTATGTTTTTTTTACTCCCTAGGGTCAAGTATCCTGATGATAACGAGTGATGATATACTCGAGAACACTCTAAATACCTTTAAATATGATGTTTAAAAGAAAATAGAGTAGGCTCTTCCTGCTTTTTTGAAGAAATTATGAACACTTTGGGAGATAAGGGGGTGTCAATGTGTGTTGTTCTTGTTTATCTGTTTCTTTTGAATAGGAGCTGCAGCTTTTACCATTAAAAAAAATCCAACTTTTATTAAAGTGTCATTATTTTTGTTCTCCTTTAAAGAGGTATTGGTAAATCAGCTGCTTTACTGCCTATTAAGAGTGGTGAACCGTATGGCAATTTCGTATTAAACAATTCACAACTTTAGACCAGATAACCACTGAAAATTAATCATCCACAGAGTGCTGAACTGAACAACCCTCTGAATCTCTGAAGAAGATCACCAGTCTAATAGACTTATATACTGTAATTACATTATATTTAACGGTATAATTTATAAGCTTTAAATTAGATCAAACATCTATTAGGCTTTATAAAAGTGAAAAGTTATTCATCAGATTAAAAAGTAATAAAAAAGAAATTAACCATATTTGGAATTTACCTCCCTACTAAATAAAGCAATTAGGATTTTAGACTTTTAAGAACAATGGGTTTAGCTGGTATCATATCTGTATTTTTACAGTACATTGGATGGAGATGTTCTATTTTGATTCTTACAAATTCTGTATAACTTTGGTTAATTTTGCTTGTTCTTGTTTTGCACACACAAAAGTGGCAGATGGACCAAATCCAATAATCTTTTACATAAAATCATAAGAAGAATTCCAACACATACCTTATCCCATCAGGTAGATAAGTCCACACATAAAAGTTGTCCATCCAATTACTGACTCTTAGGAAGGAAAAGAAAAATAAATTGGTCCAGTTAAAATCCAAACCATCTGGCAGATTTTAGCTTTACTTTTTGAAACAGAAATTTGAGAAGCCAAACACTCAAATAAAAAAGTAGATCTAAAGTAAGTGCAAAGCAGGAACTATCCCTCTCAAAAACTGTGACTAATATTTTTCTGGATAATTTTATTTCAATTTTTTTGTTACTATTTTTTAAAAAGTCATTGTGATCAGAGAGACATCTAGTGAGTTAGCTTGGAGAAGTATTTCTCACAAGTTTGAGTTTTGCCCTGTTCTCAGGGTGATAAGGAGAAAGTTCCCAAGGTGATAACATGGTCAAAAACAGGTTGGAATCCATGAAAAACAAGTTGGAAAAACAAGTTGGAAAAACAAGAAGGAATTCACAACAAGGACGGACACCTGGTGTTTTTTCCGTGGGACACATCCTGGGAGATGTTTGTCCCGGTGGACAAATGAACTACGGTTCTGTTCCGTGCATCGGAACATGCTTTAAATATGGGCTCTCGGTTCAATAAAATCGGCTTCTTTTCCCAAAAGGAGTCCGTGTGCTTTGCTGTTCCTTTTGTCTTTTTCTCCTTTTATTTAGGTCCGATACCACAGTCATTCCAGGTCAATTACTGGGTTTATGTCTGGATTTGTGGAATTTCCAAGCCCCTAGTTATTGGACTGGGGAATTTTTATCTTTTGCACAAGGACAACACAAGTCCATTTTCTCATGACTATGAACTTACACTCTATGAAACGAGCTTCTTTTCAAACCTCTGCCACCCAAAATGGAAAGAACAGGAGAAACTGAAGCTCTTTGAATGCAATGTCTATGACAGAACCAATAAACCTCAAGCTATGACAGTACACCTGAGAAAAGGCATTCCCTGGTGCCCCATTCAATCTTGAGGAGGCTCTATCAACACTGATATCAACAAAAAAATCTGTGGGCATTAAACATCTAATATTCGATAGCAGTGCAAAACTGAACCTTTCTAAGACAGATAACTCACCCCTTATAAACATAAGTCAGTGAAACTGGAGTATAATCCGACTTATAGCCTTTTGTCATAACAACCATATTGGTGAATATTGTGTCTGGCTTGTTTCCCCTCTTACTTAACAGGATAACCACTCAAGCAACATTATTACCTTAATGCAACAAGTGATTGGTGATAGGAGAATGCATGGGAATTTCCATTTCATATAGAATTTATCTGAAAACAGTGCTGACAGGATAGTCTCTCAAATACTTAAAACAGCCCCTGGGTAAACAACTTTGCTGTCTAAAAGATCACACATGCATATATTTCATGGGTTGGAAGTTGTACGCTTAATCTTGAGAGCTCATGTTGTTTTCACCTAAATTTGTCATGTGAATTGAAATGTAGCAATCTGTGTCACCTTGGGATGTTTGTATTGGGATGTTTTATTGAAACCCTAGTCTGACAGGGAAGAGATGAAGTATTATATTATATTTGTAGATTTTCAAGCCAGGAAGGATCCTACAATCAGCTAAAATGTCTTCCTGTGTATAAAACAGGACCTGCATAACACGAGGAGCTAAAATTTGGGCAGGGTGCCTAATCTGGCATTGGTTTAAACATGGCAGTGATATGACCCTCATGCAGCCAGACATTTTGCTGGAAATGCTATAAGTATATGTTGTTCAGAATTGAGACTGACAACATTCGATCACTTTTATGGCTGATAGTGAAATAAGGTTGCTGTCTTCTCAATGATAATGTAACACTTGAATGACCTAATAATTTTAATATGTTGGAATAGATCTGATAGTCAGGTTACTTTGAGAATTTGATATAACTACCATTATTTTGATTTTTAGACATGCTTTATGATTTTTCTATTAATAGAGATTAGTTAAAATAAGTGGAGTGATAAATCTATGTTTTCTATGAATTTCTGTGCAGAATCAGGTTTAGAACCTGACAAATTCCTGAAGCAGAACACAAGAGATAAGAGAGCACTCTGTGACTCAATTGGGTCATATAGAATTGTCCTAATAGGTATTTCCAATAATATCTATGATGACATTTTAAGGACAAATGTTTTGTATTGATTACTTTTCCAAACAACAAATATAAACTGCAGACTACTCTGCTTATTTGTTCTCAATTTCATGTTTTCACAATGGGACGCTCAAGCATTGTATTTTTATCACTCTACATTATGATTATCGGTTTAAAACTGATTTTAATTTTCCCTTTTTCCCCTTTCTGTATAATGCCTCATATGCCCAGTTAGAAGTAGTCATGCTCCTTATTAAAGACTCTTGATTAGTTCCTAAACACCACAGCTGCTTGTTCCCTCCCACAGAGTGTAATGGAGAGGAAGATTGGAAAAAAATTAAAAATCATGGGTTGGAATTAATACAGGCAGAATAGACCCCCTGCAATCCAGGAGGAAATGGTTAGTGGTCTGCTGTGCTCTGTCTTGGGGCCAGTTGTGTTTAATGTCTTTATCAGAGATCTGGATGAGGAGATTGAGGGCACTCGCAGTCAGTTCACAGATGACACCAAGTTGGGCTGGAGAGTGGGAAGGCTCTGCAGAGGGGTCTGGACAGGCTGGATCCATGGGCCAAGGTCAATTGTTTGAGGTTCAACAAAGCCAAGTGCTGGGTCCTGCACTTGGGTCACAATAACCCCTGCAGTGGCACAGGCTGGGGGCAGAGTGGTGAAAAAGGACCTGGGCGTGCTGGGGACAGCAGCTGAACATGGCTCAGGTGTGCTCAGGTGGGAGAGAGGCCAGTGGCACCTGGGCTGTACCAAAAACAGGGTGACCAGTAGGACCAGAGGAGTGACCCCTGGGCTGGAGAGGCCACAGCTTAAGTGCTGTGTCCAACTTTGGCCCCTCACAATGAGAAAAAACATTGAGGTGATGGAGAGAGTCCAGTGAAGAGGAATGGAGCTGGGGAAAGGTCTTACAAGGAGCAGCTGAGGGAGCTGGGGGTGTTCAGCCTGGAGAAAAGGAGACTCAAGGGAAGATGTTGCACTCTACAACTACTTGAAAGGAGGTTTTAGCAAGATGGATGTTGGTCTCTCCTTCCAGGCAACCAGTGACAGGACAAGAGGACATGCTTTTAAGATGGGCCAGAGGAGGTTTAGAAAATTTAGGGATTTCAGAAAAAATTTCCTTGCCTGTGAGGGGTTGTCAAACACTGGAACAGGCAGTCCTGGGAAGTCAAAATCCCTGGAGGTATTTAAAACATGTGCACTTAAGGGCATGGTTTAGGGGTGTAATTGCTAATGTTAGGTTAATGACTGGACTTGATGGTGTTAAAGTTCTTTCCTTTCCAACATCAATTATTCTGTAATTATATTACTTATTTCTAATAGATGACTAATTACTGTATTGGGCAATGTAGTAAATTATTTTACAGGTTATTCAAACCTGTTTGTTTCCTTTTTGTTGCTCTTTTCTTTATTTTTTCTTCTCTGTAGTGGCTTTTACTTTCTTCCAACCTGATACCAATTGTGAATCAGGTGTCATTTATAACTGTGCTTTTTCAAGCCTTTTCTGTCTTCTTAGTGATTCTGTGTTATATATTATGATGGGATTATTATGATAATGTTTTAGTACGTACACTTTATCTTTGTCCTTCCATTTGTTCCCTGTTTGCATATATTTTGTCTTTCTGTGTATCTTCTCTGTATGGTCTTCAAATATTATTCCACAACACAGTTATTTGGCATTATTAAAGATTAATTTTTAAAGTTATGTTTGTATTATGACCATGATGTAGCAAACACACCAAGATAATATAGTCATTGTAAGTATTAGATTTGTGTATGTTTAAACATCATGGTTAGAACTAGCCCCCCAGTGAATTCAGAGATTTCCTTTTAGAGACTTCATGAGACTCTTTTGTTTTAGCTTTTAATGTTCCATTCAAACTCATCTTCTTGTTTTATATTTGCTTTTGACATGTCAATCCACATAGGCCAAAAATTCTCATTAACATATTTTATAGCTTTCCCCCACATTTTGAGATCCCGCTCTTTTACCTCTGTTAGCAAGATTTTGGTTGTTTGCATACTACTTGCAGATTCTGAATCCACTCACCATACACTTTCTATTCACTGCTCATTATCCCAATAGGTCTATAAATATAACAATAGTGAATGTGGCAAGAAAAATAAAAGCTCATTATCTTCACAGATTGCTAATACCCAGAAAACTGTAGTAAAGCTGTGTCAGATCCTGCAAATCCTTTTCACTTTCTTCTTCCCTTAAAAACTCAGTCATTGAAGACAACACCCATGACAGTGCAGCGCAGACATCTATGTTTCAGCCAACAGGCCAGACTCATTTTATAATCAACACAGAGAAAAATGGGTCTTTCTAGATGTTAATTTGTCCTGACCTAGTTTAGATACATGAAGGAAGAGGATACGAATTACGACCTAGCAGTGCCCATTTCTCTCATTTCAGACTACAAGGACTATGTGCAGAACTAATTGAGTGTATGGAGGTTTGCAGAGATATAACATTAAGGTGAGATGAATCCCACTTCCAGTAGTAAATGGCAAAACCCCAGCTTAGAAGCATATGCATATCCAAGACATTTGAGAGAAATGTTGTGATTATGCAGAACTTCATACTTTGACAAATGATATTTTTCAAGAAAAAGTAAGTGTTTCTCTTGCTTTTCATAGTCTTCCCAAGCTTTTGTTCTAGTTAAGTGCATGCTTTTATCTCACAAGTTTTGCAGGTAAAATCAGGGAGAGGACAAATTGAAATTTAGGCAACAAATGTATGTACTTTAACATTGGTTTTCAGATATACTGTACCGGTGTATACGCTATATATTTATACTGCAATATGTGAGACTTAGCCACGTATTTGCATTTGCTTCTTGTAAAGTAGAATATTTGGCTTATTTTGTAAATGGAATATATATTCATATGCTTCAGGATTTATTAATTTTAATGCCAGAAGGGATAATTCTGATAATTTTGTTCTGACCTACTGCTTAATCCATGCAGAGAATTTCTCTGAGTTTCAATAGTTTTTTGAAATAAACAACACAAATGATGATACCTAGAAATAAGTTTGATGAGGAGCTGACTAGCAGATACACCATTTTAGTAGATCTTTATGCAAATGCAGGTATCCCAAAACAAAACATAACAACCACATAGAGTTGGATTGCTCATTTTTGTTAGCTCCTTAAACAGCCTTTTCCTCACCCTAGGGAGAAAAATCTCACCCTGCTTACAGGTCGCTCTGCTAGAAAAGCATTTTCCAACCGCATGGGTGAGATCATGCTACAACTTTCTCTCCAACCCTTCACCAACTCCCCCTTCTCAGATACATTAAAAATGAGTAGTAGTGTTTGCCTCCAAGACTCTTGCATTTTCAGTCTACCTATCACTTATGTCAAACAATCCCCAGACTTCAAGTCCTTAGACTGGTTCTAGCCTGTTTGAAAGACCTCCAGAGTGCAAGAACTAAGAGCCTGCCTGAAAATTTTCTTCTTCCTTTAATATCTTCATATCAGAAAACTGATATTATTTCCTGTAATTTAAGCCAACTATTTGTCTTTTCTACCATCGTTATGGAGTGGGAAGGAAAGATTGCTCTGGATTTCTGGATATTTAGGGACTATTACTCTATAAGTTTAACAGTTGCATCTTTAAAGACAACATCTGGCCCGTGTATTATACACCAAACTATAGACTTATTGAAACACTTAAATGCTTTCCTTCTTACTGCCTTTTAAGGCTGGAAGAATTCCACAAACAATTTGTCTCATTAAGACCTTATTTTAACCAGGTTATCAAAATAGTTAACAAACAAACAACAAACAGAACAAAACAAAAACCAAACAAAATAAAACCAAACCAAAACAAAAAAACTCACCAAAACCTGAAAAAATTTGGATGCTACAACCCTTTCAGCTGCTGTTGTTAACATCAGAGTAAAAAACATTTCTTTCCACTCATCTTGTTACCTACAAATATATTTATCTATCATTCATTGTTTCCCATTTAGAAAAGGAGTTTTCTGTGACAAGGATCACCTGTTTAGTTCGGATTTGCCAAACTTTACAAAGGAGATACTTCTTTCTGACTGAAGGCCTAAAGCAGGATCATAGTGCAATTCTTAAAATTTTAACAATGTTCTTAATGACTTGCATTTCTTTATGAGGTAAATAATACAAAATATAATTAGTAACATCTATATCTATATCGGATTGTGACAATGAGTTAGTTTGATGAAGTTATTGAGGTACTCCTAATGGAATGGCATTAATGCCACAAGCAAATTCACTGTTAGATTTATAAACGGGCACATATATACCTATGTATTTTTGAACACGAGTCTGAATTTTTTCAGCATATGTTAAGTTTTAACAGCTCTGCTAGTATAAAGAAATGATAATGATAATCAATTTCTTTTTGCTGTATGTCTTGAACTATTGAACAATAAGCATATGAAAAAATAGTTTCCTGTGAATTTGGACTTATGTACTAATAAATGTATTAAAAAAGAGGATTTTTGATAGTCTTAAAGATGCAATAAAGATTATCCTTGTCACCTGAAATCAACTCATACTATAACCTGACTCCTTAGTTGTATGAATAGGAAAATAAACCTGACTACTAGTTTGTCATGCAAAAATAAAATAATTTAAACTGCTTCTAAAAAAATATGAGAAGGAGGTGTCAGCATTTTGTGAAATGTGAATGCTTCCTTGGAATAATAGGCATGTCAAACTGCTGTTTCCAGTAAAAGAAGTCATAGATAAAAAGCCATCCTGTAATACATCACTGATAATTTTGGCACACTATGCTGGAGCCCAGATTCGTTTATGTCTGTGTGTGTCTGTGTGTGTGTGTGTGTACATATATGTGTATATATACTATATACATATGTAATACATACATATATATTAAAAAACAAGGGCTTGATTCTGACTTTAATTATCTGCTTTCTGTGCTGTCACCTTGAATTTTCACTGCCTGAAAGAAGAACTGATTGACCCTCAAGGTATTGCTAAGATCGTTTGCAGTAGTTTCATGTATGAATCATGGGAGGAGAAGACTTTGCCAGAGCTTTTGCCTACACACTGTTAGGTTTTGTTCCCTGCATTTTGGTTGTCCATCCCAGCTTGTCTGTCCAAGTTGTCCAGATTTTGATTTTCTCAACTATATGTATTATTTAAAACTATTTGACAAATTCTGCAAAAAATCTTGATCTGGGAAGAAAAAAAAAAAAAAAAGCTTCAGGTGTTATTTTTAATAAACATCGTGTCTATGAAGTATGATTATAATTACATTGGTTTGGGTTTTATTGACAAATATGATTTTTATTTTCTGATGTCTTACTGTATGTTGCAAAATTTATTTTCTGATTAGAAACATCTTGTATGCCCGGAAATAGTTTAAACCCAATATTATTTTTTGAAAGCTCTTTCCATCAACATTACTTCTGGTAGGTGCCTTTACCAAATTCTTCTACCTTTACCAACTTTGGATAGCCCTTTTTTCTCCATCAGCTTTATTCACTGCTGTGTGAATGCATGTGGAATGAGAAGTTAACCAGAATAAGGGAGTGTATTCCAGCTCTTAACAGGTGAAACCTGTAATCCTGATATTTTCTGGTCTGAATAGAAAACCTGGGTGCTCAGTGCTCTGAGGTCATACAATGAGAGAGCTGGAAAGAGAGGATGTGTGTGATGAGGTGGTCAGCACCCAGGTGCTGCTGTTTGTGGATTCTGCAATAGGATGCTGAGGATACATCCCTTGAAAAATCTGTTATTCAAAATAAAACATGCAAACTCCTTAAACATTTAAAAAAATGTTTGTCTGCTGGATGCATATGCTCAAATACACTTGCATAATCACACCCACATTATGAACTTGGAAGAATTGTAATAATAATAAATTTATTCTGCTTATTAAGAGTCCTTAGTCATTGAAATAAGATTTAGGGTTCAAATTAGATTCACAATAGCTTTATTTTATCTTTACTGATCTATAATAGAAAGGAAGAAGGGACAAATATCATAACATGTAAAAATGTTTCTGGACTCAGTACCCTGTGTATTTAATTCATCTCATTGAGGTACTACTATAGTGGCACAGAAAGTGGTGGAAAGTTCAGAGACATTAATCTTCTTATCTGTGCACTGGAACTCACTCTGAAAAAATATATGAAGGAGGACTGATGAATGCTGCTTCATTAGAAGAATTTTAAAATGCAATTTGTCTTCATGAAAACGAGGGATTACACATTTCCAGCTTTCCCCTGTGCCACTTAGAAATATATTTTAAGCAATAACCTTTGATGCTGAATATTCTTTACGGTAGAACAGTAATTATTATAGAAGAGAGGTATGTCCTGGTCAATCTGTTTGTGAATCACAGCAGTGGAAAATCTTAGATCTGCAGATTCAAATTTCCTAAATGTGATTATGTGATATCAGAAGCAAAAATTCCTTTTAACTAACTTGGCTCTATGTTCAGTAGATTACACAGAAGATTTTCATAGTGCTTAAGGCAAATGGTGCAGGTGATGAGCTAAAACTTGATTAATCCTTGAAATTTTCAGAATTTAAAGAGTTCTTTTCCTAACAGAATATTGGCTGTTAGAATAACTTTGTAATAGAATAATGAATACTCTTGCTGTTACTCATACCTAGTTAATTCCAGACTTCCTAAGAGCTTTATCATAGGACTGTGCAAAATGTGGAAGAAAAAATGAACTGAAGAGGTGCACCTAGGACATCTGGAAATAGAGATCAAAACCTGTCTGGGCAAATGCATCTTGCTGGGATAATGAGATTTCAAAAAATTGCATTGACTGATTGCTCATTTCCTGCCTTAGCATGTATAACCCTTGGACATACAGGGATGTGAAACCAAAGCCACTGAAGCCAATGGACAGATTCTCATTAATGAAAATGTGTAATAGACTAGAACTTATATCAGAGTTTAAGAGGAGGAGTGTTGGACTTGGCAGTGCTGGGTTAATGGTTGGATTCAGTGATCTTAGAGGTCTTTTCTAACCAAAGTGGTATTATGATTCTAAGACCATGCCCTTGTCTGGCATGATAAAAGTTCCCTGTTTTCCGTCATTCTGCCCCTGCTTGGATTGTCAGCCCTCTGCTCAGAGATACACTTTCCACATTAATCTGCCTGATTCCATGTACAGTGCTCTCTAATAGAGTTGCAGTGGAAGAAGAGGCTAAGAGAGGAGACACTAATCCAACTCCTCTACTGGAGTGAGCTTTTATGTCCCTCTTCTGCTGTGTATTCTTTTTATTCTTGGGGTTTTTCCATCCTTTTATGCTCTCTTTCAGTTGATTAGTTCACAAAATAAAAAAAATAAAATTAAAAAAAAATTTAAATTTTAATCTTCTGGTAAAATTCAAGGTCTTTCTGCATAACAGAAAAGTTTATTCTTAAATAACCACACTGGCTCTGCTCGGTATCTTCCCTACTCATGGTGCCTTTCCAGCACATTCTGCTTAACAGTTCTCTACACATGCTGAAGATTTTTCTTCTAAAGGTAGAGTCCCAATGCTGCTCCCCAGCCTCCCATCTCCCTCTTGATTTCAACTCAGTTTGAAGCTCTTGTCCATGACCACTGTCACCATGGTTGTCCCCGTGTGTAGGAGCAGGGTCAGGTTCAGCATTGTTCCTGACTGGCCCCTCAAGCATCCATGTAAGGAAACTGTGACTGCTGTGATCTAGGAGCCTCCTAAGCTATCTACCCTGCTCTAGGTTATCTCCCCACAGATGTTCAAGTGGTTCAAATTCCCTTGTAGTGTGAGGTCCTGAGAGTGGGGGAATGTTGTCAGTTAAAGTCCCTTATGTCATCCTTGTGAGGCTGTTTATGATACCTCACCATCCAAATATTCACTTAATGACATTTCTTTGTTCTTCAGTTCTAGAAATCTGGTCTCAAAGGGTCCAAAATTTCACAAAGGTAAGCTGCATTCTTCAGATTGTTTCAGTGGGCTTTGAGTCAGGCTACTCCAGAACTCATTCCCTGAAGAAATGAACCTGCCACACACTATATTTTTGATATGACTGCATCCCTTATCTTACCTTCACTAAATTC
Organism: Toxostoma redivivum; assembly: GCA_013397375.1. NCBI lineage: Eukaryota > Metazoa > Chordata > Aves > Passeriformes > Mimidae > Toxostoma > Toxostoma redivivum. Next base: position 1,770,462 of record VXBI01012389.1, on the reverse strand, counting down.
TTCCTCTACATCTCATTCTTAGTATTGTTCCCCCAATGTTTAAGCCTAGGTAGTGTTGGAAAGTAGGTGGGAAGATATTGCAAAAATGAATTCAAACTTTTAAATATGAGAAATGGAGTGTAGTATTGAATAGACAAAAATTATTCCAAGCCTAGGAAGAAAGAATCTGAAAACAAGATGTAAGCAGCCATGCATAAAATGTCTGAAACCACAGAGGAAATAGCCGACAAGATGAGTGGTAACAAGGTGAGCAACATATCAAAGTGAAAAAAAAATCCCTCTAGAGAAGACAAGATGGATGAAGGAAGACAGTTACTGTATTTATGAGAGTGTGTTTAGTATACTCAGCTGTGTTAAGATTTTTGGGGAAAAGATCACTGACACTATCAGAGAATTCACTGTTGTTATGGACTAATGCTTCTATCAGACAAAGGACACAGTGAAATTACAGGTGTATCTTCTCCCTTTCCACACATTCCATAAAGTCTCCCCATGATAAAGTTTAGCTGCATCGGTCAGGTCTGGAATCATCCACAGAGTTCAAGAAAACGTGGCATGTACAGGAATTGTCAGTCCACCTATGGAAGTGCTATAAAAATATCTCTGTGTCTGTCTGCAAGAAGAAAGGCAGCAAACAGATCAGGATACTTAGTGTCCTGACTTAGTAAAAACAGGAAGCCAGGTGAAGAACATATCTTTTCTTCTTTGCCCCATATCCTGCATTTTTATCAAACTCATCTCATGTGGATTTTCTAAAGCTTAAGATGTTTTTTGTACAGTTATGCTCAACATTACACTACATAATATAATGTCTTCCACTGTGCAGTCATCTTGCTGTGTAGATTTGAGCTGCAGAAACTGGGAGGATTATGGCAGGAGCCCAAAGACTGTGTCAGCACTATGATTACATCACACTATGCATATATCATTTGCTTTGATTAGGGGCTGTTTCAAAGCTCCCAAGGTTTGACTCTTTGTAATGCCACATCTCTGAAATGAATCAACATTTGTGAGAATTGTGACTCCTTGGTAATTATAAAATTAAATTTGGAGCCACATTCATTACATTCTTCTTTTTCTCGCAATTTAAAAGGACTGATTTAGAAGTAAAGCAGGGTAGGAAACAGCTCACCTTAATCTTAGCTACTTTGAAGACTTCTGTTTCTAAGACGTTCAGGAAATATTCAGTGGAGATATTCCACTCTTAAAATAGGCTGTTAAATGCATTGAGTCTGGCAGCCCCCACAGTGCTGTGTATTTGTATCTGTACATAGAAAGGTGTTGATAACACACCAGTGTTCTGGCTAATGTTGAGGAGTCCTGGCACAGCATCAAGGCACAGCATCAAGACTGTCCCCCCTCACCAGGGCGTTGAGGGTGGGCAAGATCTTGGAAGGAGACACAGGCAGGACAGCTGAGCCAAACTGACCAAAGGGTCACTCCATACTATAGGATGGCTGCTCACAGTCAGATTTAAGAGAAAAGGAGGAGGAGGGAGGACATTTGCCAATATGATGTTTTTCTTCCAGGGCAACCGCTATGTGCACTGAAACCCAGCTTCCTAAGAAGTGGTTAGACATCACCTGCTGATGGGAGATAGAGAATAAATCTATTTTTCCTTTGCTTTCGTATTGTGCCTTTATTTATGCTTTGTTAAGCTGCCTTTATCTTGTCCTACAAATTTCTCCTTCTTATTTTTTTCCCCCACCTTGTTAATGACGAGGAGATAGTGATAGAGCAGCTTGGTGGGCACCTGGCATCCAGCCAAGGCAAATCCAGTGAACTAAGTTAATGAGTTACCCTCTAGAAATGATGATTTTTCTCTGCTTTAAATATAGATCTAGATCATTAGGTCCCAACACAAGGATCTCATATTAAAGACACTGTGAATCCTTGGAGAAAGATTTTGTCTGACATTGAAATATCTACATTTGAGTGTCCACCACAATTTAGCATAAAAAAATACTAGAAGTTTCAGCTTCTAGTATCTTCATGTAATTATAGAGTATCTTGAGTTCAGAAGGGACCCACAAGGATCATTGAGTCCAGCTCATGGCCCTGCACAGGTCACCTTCAAGAATCACATCACATATGACTTCACACCATGAAATCAGTAAAGTCAGAAGAGAGATTTGGCTTAGACCAAGGAGATAAGTAAGAGGTAATTTATTGGTTGAGATGCCCCAAGGTCACTGAGCTGGCAGCTCTGACACATGAGTTACAAAACTGCCCCAACATTCTGTTTTGACAGCTAGAGGTCATATAATATATTCCATGATGGTGTATAAAAATGGACACTTAGGTTCCAGAAACTGAATCCTGCCTCTAGCATCCCCATAGAATTCTATATACAGACATTTTAAAGTAAGCACTTTAATCTCTGAGTAAATCCTCCCTCCCTTAAACTAAAGAGATAAATCTTGCTTTAAACCAACAAAATTAAATTTAAGAACACAACCTTGATTCTAAACTCTGGCATATATTTTGCTTACATAGCAGCATATTCCCCCTAATTTTAGCTTATGATATAAACTGAAAGCCAGAAAAACCCCACGTATATACTTCAAATTAAATTTATATGTAAATTGGGTAGCTAAATCTAAAGGGATGATGTCAAAAATCTCCTCAAACTGCTTAGACTCCCGAAATTTGAGTCCACATACACCCCTAAAATATACTGCTAATGACCATTATGCTCTGAGACACAACTGTCCTGATATCACAAGACAAAGGTGCAGATCAAGCTTCATTTGAAATTAAAATGACAATGGTGTGCTCCCAATCTTCAGTGTGGCAATCTACCTCTACAAAGCACACTGTCATCAGAACATTCTCCTAAGGAAACATTGCCAGAAGGACAGTGAACAAGCTGGAAACCCATCTGCCAAAAAAGCTTTGGGATTTTGTCAATGAGTTTTTCTTACTGTGCTGCAGATTGGCTGCAGGCACTCCATGATCTACATATTGTTTACCGTCTGCCCAAATGTCTGCCCTGTGAACAGCCTGAAGATTGACTGTAGAGAACTTTCCCAAATAGTTCTGCTGGCGTGCTAGTGAGCAGTGGGCTCTGCAGCACGTGTGGCCCTGTGCTCTGGATCTGGCTTCAGGCTTGCTCCAGGCTTGCTCCATAGAGACATGAATCCACCTGTGAAAGGTAGTCCCAGGATACTGAGAATGGCAGCATAGGCAATTTGGCTATCTAGTGTCATTTAGGATGCCCTGCAAGGCCCCAGGTGCCCACACATGTTTGGAATTTACAGTACAAGATTTTATCCTCCTTGACCAACCTCTGGGGAAAAACTGGAAAACTTCATCTCACTTGAATAAGAGCATTAGACACTTCTCCTCAGGCAAATATATCTCAAATGACCACAGCTCTTAGAAGAGGTGGCATGTATAAAATTAACACATATATTTGAAGCAATTATAGGAAGATGTCAACAACATGCTGTGATCCAAATCCTCTGTCTCTATTGTCTCAGACTTAAGGTGTATCTTAATTTATTTTCTGCTGTCACCCCTGAGAGAACACAACAAGATCTACTAAGTTTTTTGGGGAGAGAGTGATAAAACAAAACAGAAACTTTAAAGCTTATGTCACCACTGGCCTTAAATATGCCAGAAAACTCCTACACTTGGGTAATTATAAGGCAAAATGAGAAGGGTGGGCAGATCCCTGTATATTTGAAATGTGTAGATATAACTACAATTTAATATAGAAAATATAAGAACATTGGAATAATTTAATTGAAAAGTAATGTATCTATCATAAACTAAGAAATAGCACAGCTGGAGGATTTTAAAAGTGATTTGGAAGCAAAATCCTCTCATTGAATTAGAGAATAAAAATTCAGTTAGGGACCTTATAGAATAGCAAAGCTGGTAGAGCTTCTGTAGCTAAGGGCCTGTCAGCATTTCTATTACAAACCAGTTCTTTCTGGGGATTATACTTCATCCAGAAGAGTTTGATGTGGAATGAACTTGGGATAAAATGTCTCAGCATTTGAGTAATGTAATGGTAACTCTATTATTAAAAAAAAAATCTGTATTCACTTTGTAACTGTTGAATCTACTGCATTGCTACACTACACATTTTGATTTAAAGATACCTGGGCTAATGCTGTCCTAAGGAAATATGTCCACATAATATAGTTCAGGCAAAGATTTTAAGACAAAGTAGCTCTACTGGTATGATGTTATGCACAAGTTACTCAGCCAAAATTCTCAGCCTGGTTTATTTTCTCAGGTGATTTTTTTTCACCAGGGATACTTCCATTCTGTTCAACTTGCTCCTAACTCATCTCTGCACCTCATCTGTGTTACTCCTCTATGTGATCAGATAAATGGGGTGAAAAGGAGATTACCAGTTAAGCAGTTAAAGGTTAACAACCAAAAAGCAACTCCTGGTCTGTTATAAATCTGTCTAGGGAATTAAAATGGAAAAATTAAGACAAAATGACCACAGTGGGTAATTCCAATTCCATATTAATATTATTTAATCTTAGAAGGAATTAAAATATATAAAAATTAATGTGCTCTTCCCCTTAGATTTTTAAAATCATAGAATCATGGAATGGTTTGGATTGGCAGGGGACCTTGAAGATCATCTCACTGTTTCCAGTCAAATTTTCTTATCTCAACCCGCAAAGTTTGCCTTTGTGCCTTCAGTTCTTTTCTTCAGCCTGCTGCAGGGTGAGGGGGAGAGGGAGCAGTGTGTGGTCTTAGTATGAGCACTACATTGGAGAATACCATTCCTAAACAACAGGTCTGGATTTATATTCCAATTGGCTCATCATTTCACATGGCCAGCTTGGCTGGCTTGGGAATAAGATTCCAGTCTCACTGGATTTGGGACATCTCTGTCATGGAGCTTCAGCACTGGGGAGGCAGGGTTGCAGAAATCACAATTAATGACAAGATTATACAAAGCTTTAAGAACTATTTCAGTACTGGAGTATTTGTCTTGAAAAATAGAGATAGGATGTGGGAACAGAGGTGGAACTAAAGATTCTAAGAGCTTAAGGTCTATTCTTTCACCTCTTTCATAGTCCCTTTGTATTATAAAGGTTTAAACTTTAAAATTTTGGAAGCTATTTAGAAATCTACTGAGGATGAAAGGTGAAAGGAGAAGATGGATGGACTAAAAAGAAAAGGAACACTTAGGAGAAAGCAAATAATTTCTACAGAGGAAAGTATTTGCATGGAAAGATGAATGTGATAATTTTAGTACATTCCCCTTTGGGAAAGTAGTTTGCTGTGGATTCATGACCCAATGGTCAGAGAGGAAAAAGTTTCTTTTTTTTTACTTTTTCATACTAGTATGCTACAGAGTAACTCAGAAGTAAACTTCTTTAACCATGAATTCAGTTTATTTACCAGAAGTAGAATACCAAATATGATCTTATAGTAACTTATTAATTCTCTTTTGCTTTGTCTATATGATTTTTTTATATATTTTCTTTTCTACCAAGTATTTTCACCTCCTGAACATATATGAAATATTCCAGGATAATTGTTACCAGTTTTCCCAGGAAAAGAATTTTCAATCAAGGTTGTCACAACTGTTAGAGAAAGCAACATTTAAAAATAATAAACATAATCTGACTTCAGACAAAATATCCAAGTACTAAAATTCTCTGGGGACCTTAAAATCTCTTTGAGGTTGACAAAATAGCAATATGCTGGGATAGCCCATGGTGTAGTCTCACCTCTGTCTTTCATTCTTACCAGCCTCACATCTCTGAATCCCAACACTTTCTTCACCCATAACTGATATTAACAAGTTCTTGTCTTGTTAAATATGTAACATATATAGTTGTCTCTGGAAACAAATGCACATGTTTTGCCAGACTGATAAAGCAACACTGCAAGTAAGAAGGTTTTATTTGGGAGGGACTATTTTGGTGGTGGGGTTTTCTTTGGAATTTTCTGTTTGGTTCTGTTTTGTTTGTTTGTTTGTTTTTGTGTGTGTTTTGTTTTGGGGTTTTTTTGGTGTCTTTTTCTCTTTAAGGAGGGCTCACAAAAGCTTTTCTCTGTCAGAGTGCTCATTAAAGACCAACATGTGGTTTCAGAGAATGGCATGAATAAAAAATAAAAAAAAAAAGAGAAAAAAAAATCAATGTTTTGTTCCTGCTGTAAGGAAGAACTAACCTTTTCTCACTAACCTTTCTTTATTTTGAAGGTTAGTGACTAGCTGAAGTAGCTTGTGAGGGAGTGAAGTTGGATTCCTCAATGACCCCTTGCTAAGAATATGCACTATGAATATAGAATAATCACTTAGGTTTAAAGGTAGATTTCAGAGCAGCCAAGATTCCAAGTCATGATTTAATGTTGGAATCTGACACTTTCTAGCCTTCTCATTTAATTTTTTATATGTAAATAAGAATATAATTTATTATCAGATTCAGCAAAACAGTTATATTCTCTGTGTACTGGCAGTTCAGCTAACATGGGACAGATGCTCTCTCTGGCTCCACTATGCAATAAGAAATGAGATTATAAAATGGCTCTTCTTCAACTGTTGTATTTATACCCAAAAAGTGGAGTAATTTCCACAAAAGAAAGGAAGTGTAGTGTACTGTTTATTTAGATTCATTCTCATTGCTGTGCAGTCTGCCCAGCCAGAAAAGATGTAAAATGAGAATACTCAAACACCTTTATAAAGAAAAAATGCATAAAGACTATATTTAACATATTCTGAATGACCACTGTAAATCTAGAAGTATTTTACAAAAAGATGATTGGAAACTCCTCATGTGTGATTCACTTCAATTAGCCCTGGGAAGTCACTTGCTTAGGAGTCTCCCTTCAGAGACACAGAATTCCTTCTATTCACTATGGAGAGAGTGGAAACACTTAACATGCTGCCCAGACTGTGGCTCTGAGATAAGGTGCCCTGGCTCAGTATACAATAAACACATAGACCAAGTTACAGAGCCTAGAAGACCAAACACAAATTTAGATTAGAAATAAAGCCTATGTATCTAACAAACAAAACAATTGAACATGAGAAGAACTTACCAAGGACTACTGTAGATTTTCCATCACTGGAAATTTTAAAATCAATAGTGACTGGGTTCCTAAGACATATGTTCTACTTCAAAACAGCACTAATTCGCAGTCTTTATAATGGCCTGCATCATGCAGAAGCATACACTCTTAAATCTCTTTTAGTTTTATACTCTGAATCTTTGAAGGCAGATGTATCCATTAACTGGAAAAGTAGAAAAGAAGCTTTTGTCAATAACAGCAGTGGTACATGAAGGCAGAGGTTTAAATAAGCATAAGTGGGACAGTTCATCTGCTGCTTCTTCTGTACTAAACATAGCATAGAAGATGCTTGTGTCCACTCTGTGGACCATCAGTCCTTTACTCATCGTGTTGTATTCCTGATACAGTGAAGACCGTTCACCACCTCTGCCTGGGGACAGAAGACAGCTTGTAACTTGTCCCCAAAACTTAGAAAACAAGCCCTTTTCCCTCCATCTCTCTCCTAAATAAATTTATTTGAAACATATCATGAATGACAGAAAATTATTTAAATATGGAAGTTAAAAGTGATAAAACTGACTTTGAGATAGTATATTGAATATTCAAAAACATACAAATTCATAGAAAAATAATACTGTAAAGTTGCCTTGGAATAGGGAACGGAGAGAGAAAACAAAAGACAGAAAGAAGAGTGACAAAACAAAGGAAAACGACCTTGAATTCACAGTAAACTAAGATGAGGTTTTGCTAATTTGCAGAGGCCCTCAAAAGTCTGCCCATTGATGAAATAAATAAGTAATTTACATACAACCATCAACAACTCTATGAACACAGTGATGGGATCACCAGACTTTTAGCCTCCAAATTATAGAAGTGACAAGAATCCAGAAAACTATTTCGATTAAAACACCCCTTGACACAACAGATACTTGATCTTGCAGGTTTTGCAGAGGTGTTTGCTTTCTTTTATCAATGTCTATATGGTGATATAACAGATTACAATTACCTGGAGAGATATTAAGAATTTTATGGATGATAAAGCCAATATACTTTTATTCATCGCATAGCAGAAACAAATGTGTAAAGAATCTATTTCCAGGAAAAAAGCAGAAGATATGATTATAACTCCTAAAAAGTAATAAAGTGCCAAGCCTGGTTCAGCATTGCACGTACATGAGAGCATTAGTGAAGAATTATTAGTCCCTGTGGAAAGTGGGTTTGGGTATATATTAAGCTCAAGATTCTGTCTAAATAAGAGTTCTTTTGCTCCAGTTTAAAATCTTTCTGTGTATTGCATTCCTAAACAGGTCTGGGAAGAAATTTTCCTATGAAATTATTTTGATGGAAAACTAAGCTTATGAAGGAACAAAATACTACAAAATTTGAACTGTTCAGTGTAAATAGTAGTGAATTCAATTGTATATGACATGAACGAGGCCAATGACAAGATAGTAGTCAAGTGTAGATAACATCTATATTGATAATCTGTGCCTCCAACAAAGGGGGTTATTCATTTTATGCTCAGCAAATTACTCCTTTCAACCTGTACTATTTCAGACAAAATTAAAAACAATTTTATGTTAAAACAAAGTACTTTGGTTTCTTGACAAAATTCTTAAAAATCTTCCCCAAATAGTCTTTTTTACCCCCCTGCTCACTACCCTTCAAAAGTAGAGCTCTTCATACTTCACTGGAGAGGAAATTGCTTTCTTGCATGCTTTCCCTTGCATTTCCCTACAATAAAAGAAAATACCTAGTTCAAGTGCATGGTTTGAATACTGCTGTAGTCCAGACTTTCACAACTTCTTTCCTCTATTTCCACTTTATCCTGCTGGGTATATACACAAAGCAGAATCTGAACTAGTGCTTGATTTAGGTTAAGAAAAAAAAAAATCCAGGTTAGCTGAAATAGGGGAAGCAGAATGTTACTTGTCGGATTGTCTGAACAGCACAATAGGTGCACTCTCCCCTTCTGTGTCTGTGTGTGTGGTGCTTCAGCTCTTCAAAGAACACATTTCTTCTTCACAGAGAAAACAACTATTTTCTTCTCTGCAAGAAGAAAAGGTGGGGCAGAGGGAAGGTTACGCTTCAGGGAAGAAAAGTCTCTTCTCACACTTGAATTAGTTTTGCAGAACCAGGTGAGAGTAGTTCCTAATGCTTCAGTGTTAAACGAGTCCGAGAACTGCTGAGATGCTTGGATGTTCATAAATCCATGGGATCCATCCCAGGGTGATGAGGGAGCTGGCAGATGAGCTTGTGAAACCATTGTCCATCATTTACCAACAGTCCTGGCTCACTGGGGAGGTTCCAGATGATTGGAAGCTGGCCAATGTGACACCCATTCACAAGAAGAGTGGGAAGGAGGATCCTGGTAATTTTAGGCCAGTTAGCCTGACCTCAGTACCCGGTAAGGTAATGGAACAGTTTATACTGATGCCATCACACAGCCCTTACAGGATGGCTGAGGTATCAGACCTAGCCAGCATGGGTTTAGGAGGGGTAGGTTGTGTTTGACCAACCTGATCTCCTTTTATGACCAGGTGACCCACCTGGTGGATGCAGGAAAGGCTGTGGATGTTGTGTACCTGGACTTCAGCAAGGCCTTTGACACTGACTCCCACAGCATTCCCTGGAAAAGCTGCAGCCCACAGCTTGGACAGGAGCACTCTGTGCTGGGTTAGGAACTGGCTGGATGGCCACAGAGAGCGGTGGTGAACGGTGCTGCATCCAGCTGGGGATCAGTCACAGTGGTGTCCCTCAGAGGTCTGTGCTGGGGCCAGTGCTGTTCAATATTTTTATTGATGACATGGATGAGTCTTCCATTAGTGAATTTGCAGACAACACTAACCTGGGAGTGTCTGTCAATCTGTTGGAAGGTAGGAGGGCTCTGCAGAGAGACCTGGAATGGTTGGATGGATAGGTAGAGTCCAATGGGATGAAGTTTAATGAGTCCAAGTGCCAAGTCCTGCATTTTGGCCACAAAAACACTCTGCAACGTTACAGGCTGGGGATGGTGTGGCTGGACAGTGCCCAGGCAGAAAGGGACCTGGGGGTGCTGGTCNTAGGAACAAGTTTTTAATGGAAAGAGTGATAAAGTACTGGAATGGTCTGCCTGGGAGAGGGTGGAGTCACCATCCCTGGATGTGTTTAAAGAAAGACTGGATGTGGCACTCAGTCCCATGGTTTAGTTGAAGTGTCAGGGCATGGGCTGGACTAGATGATCTTGAAGGTCTCTCCAACCCAGTGATTCTGTGATTCTGTGAGTTCATTTCTGAATGCAGCTACTGGAGATGGAGGAGAGCAGCCTTTGTTATTACAAAAGAGTAGACAGGACCCACTTTCTGTGGAGCATACCAAGCATTATCTTTATTAAATATTGATTTTAAAATCTTTAAGTCACTAAGAGCTTGGAGACATTGACTAAATTACTTGCTAATCTAGAACAAAGATTCTGTTGTAAACAGAATCAACTGAAATAATGTCAGGAGGTTTCTTTATTTTATGGATTAAAAAAAGAAAACTATTTTTAGGCTTAAACACTAAATTAAGTTTTGTAACTGGTGAACACACAACATTTTAATAAATTCTCGCCTCACATGAGTAGTCATCTGAGTTTAACTCATAAATTTATGTCGGTCTGGCTTTACCTCTCTGTGTAAGGTAGATTAATTTGATTAAAGTTGAATTCTATCAGTGAAAAGTAAACACACCTGCCGCTATCTTCAACACAACATAAACTAAAGCAAGTTCTAGCTTCTTTTTTGGCTCATGGTATGTTCTGGAGCTAGCTTTGGGTTATGCTGTTCACAATTTGTCTGCAGAGGCTTGCAACTGAGACACAGGCTCAGTACTGATAGTTATTGTTTTTGAGATCTACCAGAAATCTTTTTCTAGTGCTTCAATTAAAACAAACAAACAAATAAACAAACAAACAAACAAACCACACCCAAAAAAAACCCAAAACAACAAAACAACAAAAAAACCCACCAAAAAAAAAGTAATGATCCAGAATTCCAGACACAGCTCTCTCAAAAATTACTTATTTCTGGGCTTATGTACTCCATTCTCCACCTGGTTAACTTGCTAGCTTGTTCACTCCTATGTTAGCTGCTCTAATCAACACTTTCCCTTAGATGGATTTTTCACAATGGCTTAATAACCTTCTTATTTCATTTTTCATCTTTATAATATGCAAGTGTACTTTCCATTCTTAAGTATACACAAAAAATAATTTCAAGCAAAATAAATTGCAGTTAGGATTCTGAATACAATAGAAAAAAATCCTCAGTATCTATAGGTCCAACTTATGTCAGAATTTTGGGTATCTCAAGATTGTTGAATTTAAGAATATATAAGACCTCTACACAAGGTCAAAAAACCCCCAAAACCTAAACCAAACCAACCAAACCAACCAAACAAAAAAGAGTAGATAATTTAAGAGCTAAATGCATTCGTACATACGTTAGTGTGAGAAAGTACTGTATTTCTTTTAGAGGAAATTTTCATCTTAACCTACCTGACTTAAAATAAGGACTTTAATCTACTGGTTTTATTGCACATACTGTACATTTCTAGATAACTATTGTTCTTTTTTTTTCTTTTTTTAATTTAAACAATAGTGCTAATTTGATCTAGTCAGGAAGGAATGTCTAAATGCAATTTGGTGATATTCTAAAGAATATAATCCATTCCAATGAAAAGTCATAAGCCAAATACATGGATTACTTGTCAAATACATATATTATCTAGAAGGTGAGATTTACCTCTATTGAGATATCTATGAAGCCATTGAATTTAAAGTTAAATACATATTCACTGCTTAGCTCTAGTGAAGTCAAAGATATTTGGATCATCCTACATAAAACTATATATTATTGCTATTTCTTCCCATTAGCTGATATCTTAATGGGAACATAACTACTAATGTTACTCAGACTGTTGTGAGTGAATTCAGAATTTTATCGCCTTCCTCAGTACTGCATGTGCTCCCATCAAGGTTGCTTTCTGTCATGTCTGTATTCAGTGTGACTGTGTTCAGTACTGCTGTGATAATGTGTCGTGAGATTCTGGTGCACTGCAAATAATTGGTTTTATGCTTATATTTTTCATGCCCTATAGTTTCTTTAGTTCCTGCCAGATCCTATTTGCCATTTTTAAATTTAATTTTTAATTAAACAAATGATAAAACAGCAAAGTCTCTTCCCTTCCTTTATAAAAGCCCCATGTTAGTTGTTCTTCCATCTGCTTCATGAAAATTAGCAATTTCAAGTAGTCTAGTAGCATTTGTATCTTCCTTATCTACCTTTTTTTTTTTTTTTGCATTTCTGACAGCATGGTGTCTCTTCTATTGTGAGTCCATAATTCCTACAAAGCTCCTAGCGCTTAAGACTGTGAGTTCTGTATTTTATATTTATCTCTAGTGAATCTGGTTCATCCTCTTACATATGATTAGAGTTTCTAGGTTCTGGCCACATAAGATTCATTATAGATCTACATTTTTTCTGCAATGTCTCTTTCCCTTATCTTTTGTGAATGAGCTTATGTACATCTAGAATCAAACTTTCTGGGTAAAAACTAGTTCCAACTTGAGATACATGTGTTTATGCATTTCTGTGTATATACCTATAGGATTCTTTGGGGCTTAACTTAACTGCATACAAAAAACCATCTAAGATCTGTAGGTGTGCCTTAGCTTGGGCTACACAAGGCAGGTAACTATGCTGCAGGACTAAGGGACCCTTCTGGCCTTCCTGGAGAAGCAGCTGAAGGTCAGATAAGTTCCTCAGAGCACCATAAATGATGTTGGATGTCCACATTCAGGCAGTGGTGCCCAGGTGCAGCTAGGACCTCTCACAGAGCACTTGAAATGTCAGGAGACTCATTCCTGGAGGCACATCCCTTCTCACTGGACACAATGAAACTTGAACTTATCTTGAAGAAGACATCCTGGTTTTTGTCTACTGCCTGAATTTTATACTTTCCATTGAGTATGAAGGGATGTTAGACATCCTATGAATTGGTTCACACCTAAATCTGCTCCTAATTTCTTTTCTCAGGTTTGCATCCCATTTAAAACTTGATAGCTTCTTTTGTAAATCTGTACATATCTCTTCTATCTCTGTTAATCTTCTGTCCATTTATTTGTAATTACAAAACTCATGATGGTGTCTTTACAGTGACTTACGCTCAGTGGTATTTCATTCTTCTTTTAATGATAGAACTTTATCCAGGACACATCAGATCCATTTTTTGTTGTTTTTAGAGTAGTCTGCTGCAAGAAAAACCTTCTCTAGGACATTCTAGTTCACTTGTAGCCTGTTGTGCTGTTTGTATGATCATTGAGCTTGTTCACCTTAAATTCATGATCTGTACCTTGCAAAAAATTATAAATTTTGCTGGCTTCTCAGCCCGAATATTTTATACCCATACTTATGCAATGCACTACTGCCACAAAAATTCTGTTTTATTTTATATCACAAAAATATTTGTGAGAGAATACATTTTCACTGCCTTGACCATAAATTTCATTATTAATTCCCCATTTCGCAAGAATTGGCTGTCTGAACCAGAATAGCCTTGACATACCTATATCACTTAATCAGAAGTAAAGTATTATTAAAAGTTTATAGTATCACCTTGTAATGTTTCTACAGTTTTCCTAGTCAACTATTTCACATAGAGTAACTACTTTCCCATGTAAATTTGCTATGCAAAAAATTGTTCTACTTCCATTTCTTGTAGTAGAAGTTTATCAAACTCTGTACCTGAGTGTGGATTCCACATCCTTCCTGTGACCCCTGTCAAATGTGGATTTTCATGATATTTTTTCATCTTTCTACATTAAATCTATGGTTTATTTTTCTAATTTTAAGATAGTTCTGTGCTGATGTTGTTTTAATCCACAGCCATATGCATAATATGTACCATTTCTGCACTTTCTGCTTTTATTCCTCCTTGGCCCTCACAAAACGTGATGTGTTCTGTTGGGTGTCTAACAGGCTTTGGTGAGCTGTAATTTACTAATACCAGCAACACTTCTGCTACTCTGAACCCCTTTCTTATGGCTACTGGTATTACAACAATTACTAGCACTGATACTTTGTGAAGAGGAAAAACAATTTTTATCTGTTTCAGTGGGGACCATGCAGCTAAAACAGGAGAGCTGGTGTATCTTACTCACAAAGCATCAGAGGGCTAGAGATGGAAGATTGAGGGTGACATATTTGAATACATCATCTGAGAAAAAAACTAGTCCTCTTAGTGAAGTGAGCTGTATTGAATAAACAATAGATGGAAGATAATGACTTGTTTGTTTTCATGAAACCCAATTTTTTTCTTTCTGTTACCCATGACAGAGCTTTATCTGACTCACCTGAGAGGACAGGTGTCTCTTCTGTGTCTTCTTTAATAAGTATGAGTGTGAAAAGGGGCTTGTTTTCACTGTATTTCTATCAGGGGAGGAAGAAATTGCTAGCTGCTGCACTTTATCTGAAAAGTGTATTTAAAAAGCAAAAAAACAACAAACTCATTAAAATTGTTGTTTTCTTAAGTGAAGAGGTAAGGCACCGGAACAGGGCAATTATATTAAATCAGGTTGCATTTTAAACTGCTTTGTGCTCTCACAGGAGAGACAGGGTTTTAAACCAACTTCTGTAAATGGGCATTTTGAAACAGAAGACTTAAAAACTGTCATGCTTAATGATACCTACAATAGAATGCCAAGAAGAAGATAAAAGATCAACTCTGTTATTCCCACTTAGGCTCTCAGGAAGAGTTCTGCAAAGTATCCTTCAATCTTTTAGAAATCTCTGAAAACTAGCACTAGCTGAAAAGTTTTCCGCATTTAATAACATGAAAGAGGTTTCAGTTAAATCAAGATGTTATTGAAAAAATGTCTACTTTCATGAAGAGCATCTGCTTGGGTTTTCATGAAAATACTTAAAACTGTAAATGGAAACCATTTAGTGGAAAAGTAATGCATAATATTTATCAGAAAGAAATTTAAAAAGAAAAATTCCAATCCACAGAATGTCTCTCCCCATGCTGTGCACACAAAAGAAAATTTTCTGATTAATATGTTCTAGAAATTTTTAGAAATTCTATACATAGTTAGAACTGGATATTGCTAGTTTAGAAGTGAACTATTCCATAATAATGCCAGAAGATAATTAGAGCAATGGTGAGATAATTCTACCTCAGATATTGATGTGTCCTATCAAAATCTCACAAAATTCCATAGAAATATTTCTACTGAATTCTGATAATGTTTAATGAACTGCATTTTAGTTTTACAGGAGTCTATTACCAGACAGTTTTAACACAACTGGAGAAACAGAATATTAACTGCAAGACAATTCCTATCATCACAATTTATTATTAAAACTAGATAAATAACTTTATTCAGAAGAATAATTTTATTTATTCTCAATTTTAAGACAATGGCCATGAAACTTTGACACCTTCTTCTTCTTGTTTTTGCCAGGAGTAGGAACAGAAAACCATCCAGATATGCAGACTTAACAATAGAAAGATTACATTTAGTGATTGTGTTGTTAAATGCAAATTTTCCACTCACTTCTAGCCATAATATAAAAGAAAAGTTGAGATTAGTAGAGGCATATTATTTTGATTTATTGGCTCGCTGAGTTTATTCATTATTTGTGAATGATTATTTTTTGCTGCTACATAGTTCTAATTAATTGTTAGGGTACTAAGAAGGTTTTTGCATGAACATTTTTATCATCCTATGTCACAAGAAATGAATTAGAAAATAAAATATTAATAGATTTTTTATCAGGGTTAACGTGGATGAAGGCAGAAGCCTTGTCATCTTCTTGTCCTGTTTTTAGTATGAAAACACATCTGTTGTCATCAAAAGTTTTAATTCTGTCATTCTGTTCTATATCCTAAGTGATGAGGATTTTATGGTGTCCTCAGGGATCTTCCTCAACCTTTGGCTCACCATGAGTGTGGTGTGGCCCAAACAGAGACATGTCCAACAACACGTTATAAGACAAACTTTATTAAAGCAGTAAGAAAGATCAGCAGCAGTGTGCCCATACTGCAGCTCATCCAAATCACTGAAAACAAGCACGGGATCAAAAGCAAAGCCGTGGAAGGCTGCTGCAGACACTTGGTATCATCTGGCGTTCAAGCAAACGCCTTTTAAATGCAAGTAAGAGTCACAGCAGCCCTTGGCTTCATCAGCACCACTGTGATTTGAGAGAATGCTGTCAGCAGTGTGTTCACTCTGACAACGTTGGTCAAGGTCAGGCTGTCTGGGGCAGGGTGCCAGTGGTCAGACACTGGAGCAGATTGCCCAGAGATGATGTGGAGTCTCTATCCTTGGAGATGTTTAATATCTGTCTGGGCACAGACCTAGGCAACCTGGCTAGATGACCCTGCTCTGATCACAGGGGTTTTGGCTGAGTGATTTCCAGAGGCCACTATCAGCCTCAGCTGATTCTTTATTATTTTAAGTATCTCAAAATAAATTAGAAGACATGAGTCATGACTGAGTATGAAAGTAGGAAAAAAGAAAAACTTAGAGAGAAATGTAGCAAAAGCTGACCAATGATTCATATTCTCAGGGTTATTTAAGGTATCTAAAACCTTATCTCCATAAATTTTCAACTTCTGTGATTGAAACTAGTGTTAATTAGATGTCTTAACACTACTAAGGCTCTGACCAAAGTAATCACTGCAAGATTAGCTGATGTAACTTTCTTCAGCTTTACAGCCTTATTTCCATTCCTTATTAAGACACCTGTCTCTTTGCTGTTCGTAAAAGCAGTGCACCTCACTTTCCATCTTTCTTCCTTCAGTGTAGACATCCCAGTGCCATGATTTACTGAACCAGAAGACATGCCAACATATCACAAGGTGCTCTTATTCTGTAATGAGAAATTTTTATGCTCATGGGAAGAGAATGTAGCGACATTACATTTTTAAGATTCTTTTTAAGCATGATTTCCTTGAGCTCCTTGTCAGACCATAGAAGCGGCTTTACCACCTCTTAAGGAAAAAAGTTTCTTTTCATCTAATCTTCTGGTTTCCACAGTCATTCATCAGGCACAGTTCAGGTCTGAGCAGTTGCCAATCTACAACAGTTGCCTTTATGGCAAAGCATATGTCCACAGGCCCCTCTGGCCATCTGAGCATGGATTCCTTGGTAGATATATGAAAGAAGATGTCCATGGCTGATTTTTTCTGACACTATAGTGAAACACTATGGCTCTACATTGTCACAGATGGAACAGAAGATGTAGTCCTGGCAAGGGAAACACTGAAAGCTGCAGGAAGGTTTCCATTACTTCTGAATTGTATGTGATCCAGAAGAACTGTGTGATCAAAAAAAACCCTGGGACTGAAAAAAGATAAAGAACTCATCTCATCTATTCTGCAGCCCCAATACAAGATTAGCTGTCCTCAACTGTTCCTCACAGCTGCACTCTTTAAAACACAGCTTTCCTAAACTTAGTGACAGGACTCATAGATTTTCTTTCCTTGCAGTTGAAGCTGAATGTCTATTGAACCAACTTAAACCCATTACCCTTGCTGTAACCACAGGGGACCTGAACAGTCTAGTCTTTTACTCTCTACAGCTACTTTTTATGTTATTATGTGTGCTCTCAGTCTTCTCTTGTACAAACTAAACTACTCCAATTGTTTCAAACTCTTCTCATCAGTTTTGCTTTCTAGATCACTGATAATTCCCGGTTGGTCTCCTTTAGCTACTTTTGATACTGGTCCATGCTTTTTCTGAAATGCAGTTCAGAAAATGAAGCACAGTGTGCTTGCTGAGACTGAGCCCAGTATGCAGCACTGAGGAAAATGAAAGAGCTATTTCATATCGTACAAATTATATTGCTCTTTACACGCCTTAGTAAGTTGTACATCATTTTTTTCAACTTATTTTTAAGACCATTCCTCCAACTTCTTAAGAAAATTCTGGTTTGGGTCTCCAGTATATAAAGCAGGGGAAAAAGTTACTGAATCAGGATCCACTCTGTAGTAAAGAATCTTGGCCACTCAATAGATCACAAGCTGAACACAAGACATCAGTTTTAGGTGGTGAACATACACATAAGTGCACATTCCACCCCAGTCACTACTGAAAACACAGAGCACTAGCAGACCTAGTGGATCATCTGCCAGAATTTTTATTGCTGTCTAATCTAGTTTAGTTCTGGCCAAAAAAAGGAAAATATTCTAGTTTTCCTCTTAAATGTGAGACAGATTAGACATTTTATTTAATTTTTTCTTTCCATTGGTATCCACATGATAAAAATAAAAAGCTTTTTTTTTTTTTTGGCAAATATAAAGTAAATGTGGTCTTATTTTGCTGGCATTTTGAACAGGTTTAGGTTTATTCTGGCTGAGCTCTGAGATCGGCCCAGACCTGTGAAGATGTTTTTGCAGAGTTTTGAGGCCAAACTAATAAACCATATCCAAAGAATCAGTCTGGCCTGGGCACCCCTCTAGCTCTTTTCACAGTTTTTAATTGGTTCAGTGCAAAAACGAATTCAGTTTTGCCACTACTAAGGAAAAAAGCCAACAAAAATCCCTGCAAGGAAAAAAAAATGCTGTGATGCCTGTCACAGGGAAAAACTCCTCAGTTCATGTAGTTAAAGCAAGAATAGGATTGAAGCAGTTTATTGATTTATTAACAGCATGTAATTAACTGGTAATCAGTGAACTATGTATTCAGGATCTGTATCAGCAAAGCAATCGACAAACCACAATAGTAGACACAGAATGTTAATGGACACCAGCAAATTTCTAAGCAATCTCATGAAACATATCCCAAGAAGTTCTAATCCCAGCTGTACTCACACAAACACATGAGCATCCACGTGGCCCCACGAGTCCCCCCAGGACACACCTCACAGCCTGGGTCCAGCACCCCTGTGTCCCTCAGGCGCAGTTCCTACATCCCGCTCTTCCCAGGGAAATGCAGAGGCTCCAGCACTGCACCTGCCCATGTTCTCCTTGCAGCCCCTGTGCATGTGGCAGGAGAGAACCCCTGGGAAGTTTCACATGGGCTCCTGGGGATCCCTGCCACAGTTCTTCAAGGGCATACACCCAGGGAGGGTTTTGCTGGTCCTGATGCTGGAAGCGTTTACACTGGAAGGGCTGCAATGACCCCAGATTTCAATTTTGCTGATTTTCTCTAGGGGTCACACTTCAGTGATCATCTGTCTTGTGCATCTGAACAGATTACTCACTGACTGTATTTTTGCAGTCACTGGTGTTAAATAACATACTTAGTTGGCCCTTTTGCATTTCTTTTTGGGATGTATTTGAAAGGAGCTTCTTGTGGTTTTCATACGCACGTTTTTTGAGAGATGTTTCCATTGTTTTTTAAAGAAGTGGGAGAAGAGATTGAGTAATGGTTTCCTTTTAACCCCTGGAAATGTTTGAGGATCAATTCTTGTCATTGAAATAAACTGCTTTAATTAACTCTTCTAATTCCTTCTAACTCCTCCCAGTTGTATTAGATCACACACAAATGCCATGCTAACTCATAGTTTTGTGTTGGATTGTCTTACTGAAAATCATAAGATTATCAATTATCCCTCTTTTTAATTTATTTTTATTTTTATTGTGGAGGATTTCCAGAAGTATGGAACATTTACTGGAGTTATTTTTTTTCTGGTGAAAATATATGTAGATATTAATTAACAAAAGGATTTTTTAGTGTGGAAAAAAGTAATTAAGAACATCTTTACCTTCATTAGATCCTTTTTACCCTGTACCAGAACACCTGCTTTTCTGATATTATTTATACAATTTTTTTTGTTTTCTAGATTTTCTAGTTTCAGCAAATATGATTTCTGCAGGTGTGCTACCTCTGAATTGTCTGTTTTTTACTTTTGCTCTACTCATCTATATTCTTTTCTGTCATTTTCAGCTAGAGGTCAGACAACTTTACTGGCAACTTGCTGGACATACCACTGCAATTTTTTTAATCTTTCAAGTCTACTCTTTACCAGCATTCTTCTCCCCATCAGCACTTGAGTTAGACTTTTGTGTACCAGGCATCAAAAAAGTACCTGCTGATTTTTTTATGTTTTTGTAATGTTATTATCCATATGAAGAGCAAGCCAGGGAATGTAGCCTTGGCTTAAGGCATTGCTTCACTTCCTGTATTTTACAACTCTCAGCTTGTGATCATCTCACAGTATAATTAACAAGAATCATGCAGGATCACCTGGTGGATGATAACACTAGTATTTACTGTCAGTGAGAAACAAACAGTAATCTGAAAAAGAAGGAAAGTTATTGTAAGACCTATTGAGTGGTTTGATTTCTACCAAGAAAGAGAATCTCATAAGAGGGTTGGAATTAGTCAGATGTTTGAAACTGCTCTAAAAGAGTGTCTTAGAAAGGCTAGTACCCTGCTGACCATGTGTGACTGAAAGTAATCTTCTGAGATTAGAGAAGTGAAGGGGTCTAAACCAATAAATGGCTCAATGATTTCAATCCCCACTTTCGTCATTAGAGTCAAAAGGTCAGTTAAACTCAGTATTTCTCAAATTCAAGATCAAACTTGTGGAGAAAAATGCTGCCATACATAAGGATATGCGATATAGCACTCTATGAGACAAATTGAGAGCTCGGATATTTAGGGTTCACGATAAAGCAATATGTTGGTGAAGATCTCCCAAAAAATCTTATTTGGAGAGTCATATCATCACTATAATATTAGTACTTACTTGCATTAACACAAAAATATTGAGAAGCAAAATTTAAAGATATTTACTTAATTCTTAGAGATACAAGTGAGTGTATCCCTATAAAAATCCATGCACAAATGCATGGAAAAAATCAGTCTCAAATCAGTGCTGGTTTTGGTTGGGATAGAGTTAATTTTATTCACAGCAGCTTTTATGAAGCTGTGTTTTGGATTTGTGATGAAAGCAGTGTTGATAATGCAGGGCTGTTTCAGCAATTGCTGACATGGCATCAGGGCTCTCCTGCTCTCACTGAGACTGCACACAAATTTGGGAGAGGATACAGCTGGGTCAGGGCACCCCTGCTGATCAGAGGTATATCCCATACCAAGTGACATTGTGCTCAGCAAGAAGAGCTCAGGAAAAGAAGGAAGAAGGGAGGAAGTCCAGAGTTATCAGCATTTGTCTTCCCAATTGCTGCACACTGAAACCCAGCTTTCCTGGGAATGGCTGGACATCTGCCTGCTGATAGAAAGAGAATGAATTCCTTGTTTTGCTTTGCTTGTGCATGTAGGTTTTTCTTTATTAAACAGTCTTTATCTCAACCTATGAGTTTTCTGGTTTTTAGCCTTCTGATTCTTTCCCCATCTCATTGAAGGGGAGTCAGAGTGTGGCTGCATGGGGTTGAGCTTCCTACTGAGAATAAATCACAGCAATAAGGCAAACTAATGAAAGTTTGATTTATTGCTTTTTTAGGTACAGAGAACTGAGACCTGAAATGAGTAAGTGTTTAAATTTAAGGACCTAGATACTTTGGTATAAAGATAAAATTAACAACACTGGATTTTATCTGATCATGTGAGAAAGAGGAGAGCCACAAAATTCAACCTTTGAAGCAAGGAACAGTTTAAGATGATAAATGATACAATGATAAAGATACAAAATATGAAAAGGTAAAAAGTAGGCTGTTCCTTAAACCTTGCATAACACTTTTTCAGCAGATGAGTCACTAATTCAGTGTGGGACATGCAAACTCATGGAGTGCCAGGATAACCACAGTGGATGAGTAAATCCCAGTTATCCTACAGACAGAAAGCCAGCACAGCAAAGAGCTGTTGAAATTGGATAGAAGGTCCTCTGTAGAGCTATAAGTTTTGCCTCCCAGATTTGGTACTGATGAATCTTCACTATACTGGTGCTTTCACATTTCATTTGCAGTATCTAATCTGATCCAAAGGGACATTTAGCAGTTTATAGCTGCCAAGGGTTGGGGCTGCTACTCATCTTTTGGCAGTGTAGTGCTAAGATAATAGGCTAGAGAATGGGGATTTATGTGAGTACACCTGCATGGATTGTGCTCATCCTAATCTGAAAACTCTGGTTCAGAGAGACTCCTTGGGACATGGAGCTGACTCCAGAAGAGCCTTGGTCAGGGTCTGTGCTGCTGCTGGCAGAGCCCCCATGGCCCTGTGTGGATGGGCAGCGTTGGGGTGGCAGAAAGAACATGCCCAGACAGGAGGACCCATGACCCAAGGACAGCATCCACTGGCAAGACAGGGATCTTCTGAGACAGTGTTGGATCTCCAGAGAAATCCTCATTTGTTCATGTACCCTCCTAATTTTTATCTACACCTCTACATAAAAAAAAAAAAATAGCTTAGTACTCTTGCTAATCTTTTGAGGGACTTGGAGATTTAATCATCTTCTCAGCCAGCAGAGTTGTTTATTTTGAAAGGAGGATTTACCACACTCAAGGGTTTCCTGAGCTTTCCTATTCTTTTTCTTCCAAAACCTAGAAGCAATCTTTCCTTCAATAAAAATCTTTGTGAAGATATTGCCCCTCTCCTTTCATCCAATGTTTTAGGTTAATGGAGCACTGAAAATGTGGGAGGCCTACATTCAATAATTACCTTTCTCTGATAGGGTACAAGTTCCATTTTAAAGATAAGTTCCAAACAATAAGTCATAACTTAATTAGAAAGAAGAAGAAGTAATAGAAAAACTGTTCCTCTTTGAGAAGCTGTTCCCTTTTAAATCTGAACTCTGCATTCATTTCAGAAAGGTGAAAGTGAGCTCTTTCCAAAGAGGAGCAGAAGTTTCTTTATAAGGGAAGTAAGAGAGTAATTTTCCAGTGTTGTTGTTTGCATATTTTGCATAAAACATTAAACAAATAAATTAGTTAACTACCATTTCAGGAAATGGATTTGTATCCAGATCTTCATGCTCAGAGCTATACATGCCCTTGTCCATGTTATTAAGCTAGCAAAGGCAGGAAATTTTTCTTGCTCTTCTTGGCCCCTTGCATGACTAATTCCTCACTGTCTTTCAAGAGAGTCTGAAAGACTAAATTAATTCTTGCTTCCTGGCTTTAAGATATAGTTCAATTTCTGGAGCACTCTCTTAGAGAATTTTAAACTTTTCAGACAAGGGAGGTCCCATCTTCAGTGCCTATTTTAATCCTTGAGTGCACAGATAAGCTATTAGGGAAACATCATATTCCTTTTCCAATTTCCCTTTTCCCCTTTTCCCTTTGCCCTTCCCCTTTGACTGAATTTTTGGTTTGGAGAAGGAATGATTTTTTTCTGGGGACATCAAAAGATATCAGTTTCCGTCAATGTTTGGATACATCTGCAAACCCACAGGGCTAAAAGAGTTTTGATAACTACAGCATCAGCAAAGACTTTAGGTGATATTTGGAAACCCAAACTTCATAAATGGGACTTGGTGGGATTTTACTGAGTAACTTAGAGAAAAGTCATAAAGAAAAGCTAAGATATCAACAATTATACTAAAATTTTCTTCATACCATTGCCCAGATTTTCCTACCAGGAAATCTCTTTCATTTCAATTATTTAATTATTGTTGACCCTAGACAAAGCTATACTAAATATGAATGCAATATGCTAAAGCTCCAGCCCCAAATTTAAGTATTACTCTGTTAATTACTCTATCATTTGATGTTTCTTTTGCATAATAATTTGATATGATTTGCCTGAGACTAAAACCCTGGGGAAAAAGAAGAAGCAAAAGAAGAGAGATCATTTTGCCCAGACTAGTTTAGCATGGGTTATTTTCCCTTGGGAGTTGGAATAAAATAATTGTAAAATAGTGTTTATAATTATCACATTGGATAAAGGTCAAATAAAAGCCAAGCTTTATCATAATAGCTTTATTTCACAATTTAAAGGGAAATCAATACAATTCATTAATAGTGATTTAGGACTCTGGATCTCTCTGAGGTGCTTATAGGGCCCCGATTAACACAGTGCCTGAGCACTTACTAATCTTTAATGTATTTATCTTCCCAACACTGCTGCAAGCTAGATTTCTAATCCTTATTTCATTTTGCATTGGAGCATATCCCAAAAGTTGTGGGGAATTGTAAATGAAGGTGAGAAATTAAACTATCCTGTGTCCTAGGACATTGTCATTGGTTAATAATTGAATCATAGAAAGGTACACTAAAGAAGGTTGAAAAGAGCCTCAAGAAGTCCAATGCCCAGCCCAAAATAGGGTCATCTTTGGGGTCAGACTAGGTTTCTCAGGGATTTGCACAGCTGGGTCTTGAAAATCTTCAAAGATGGACACTATACATCATATCTGTGTATTTTATACCAAGACCTAACTGTCCTAATTCAGGAAACCTATACAAGATAGGCTCTGGACTGTGTATGACATCCTATATTCTGTACAAATTCTAAAAGCCTAATTTTTTTCTCTCAGGGAATATGGTCAAAACATACCTATATAATTGCATGGAGCTCTAGTAAGAGAGACTGGGATTGATTTTTAACCCTGAAGTTAGAATTACTCATGTAGAAAGCTCAGATTCAGATCCTGAGAAGTAAAAGGATCAGTTTCAGCTATCTAAGTGTCATTGAGGCTGGGGTTCTCCTAATACCAGGGAGAATTTTGCAAGCAAATCTCACAGCATGGCGATCTATGTCTATTTTATGTCATTTTACTCTTCATTATTTAAGGTGGAGATGCAGCTCTCTGACTTCTCAAGATCCTTTCTGCAGGAACTTTTATTACCCCAGTCCTGGTCTCATTTCTCAGGGAGGAAAATTACACAGGGCAATCACAATTGCTGAGGTTTTTGACTGAGCAGACCAATGCTCGAGTACCCTGAGCTTTGTGCCAGTAGGATTTGCCTGTGGGGAGGAGCAGTGCCCAGCAAAGCTGTTTGGAGAAGGATGGTGTGCAGCAGCTCATATTTCCCTGCAATTATGAGTCAGAGGTCTGACAGAGCAAAACCAGTTTTTGCCTCATCCTGAAGACAAGGAAACTTGGAAATATGTGTATGTGATAACTGTAAAGTACCCAGCCATTCCCAGGAAAGGCAGAATGTACACAGTGTGGACAAAAGGTGACAGTACTACCTTAGGAATTCTTTATAAAGGAGTGATGTGGACTTTAAGATGGGTGAAATGATTGTCAAAGAGCAAACAGAGAAGTTATTAACTTTAAGGTACACAAGTTCATAAGCCAATATGTCAATGAATTGTAATAGCAGTCAAGGAATAAAGAAATAAAATAAATAATAGTGAAAAAAAACCCCCACACAGCAAATGTCAATAATAAGAGGTGAACATACAAAAAATAAGATTTAAAGTGACGAGCATCTCACCAAGAAGACAAACAGCTTTGTGTAAAATATAAACTTGAGGAAAATGCAGCACAATTCAGAATTACACCAAGAACAAAAATATCCACTCCACTAGGAGAAATTATTCAATTCCTGTTTTGCTCTCAAAATGTACACTTTTTGGGGGGATTAAGAAATCCAACAAAACAAAACAGAAGAGGAATAACATGATGAAATCTTGCTATACAAAGAAGTTTTCTGCAGCATATATTCAGGATCCTCTGTTTTGGGATCATTTATATTTATTTACAAAGTTTCAGAATGAGATTGCAAGAAAGAAGTGTTTGGCATCTACTCCACTGCTACTGGCCAATATTTGGAATCAAGATGCACTCCCAGAACCTGGAACTGAGCAGATTATAGATAAGATTTTGGGTACAAATCTGAGAGAAGTCTGGCTCAGTGGCCCCAAATTTCACACACAAGATGCTAAGAGTCAGTCACAGCTCCTGCTTGGAGTTATTTTCCATGCCATCTTATAAGATCACCAAACCTATGAACCTGTTCACTCAACCAGCAGTGCTTAGCAAGACTTAACTGTTAAGAGCTTGGTTCCCAAACCATAGCCTGAGAGCTGAAAAAAAGAATGCAAACAGAGAGAGAAATAATATAATTAGAGAGAGTTGAGCAGATCTAAGATGGTTTCTGGAACAGGAATTAAACCCGAGAAAATCTAGCAGTGCAGCATCTAGCCTTAAAATTTTAAGCATATTAAACTCAGATTCAGAAAGCAAAGATGGATGAACCTATATGTAATATTCTTCTTTTCCTGTATTTGAACATAGTTGATATCCCGTTGGCCAGATAGTTTTTCAGAAGGTCACATAGGTCTTTTTCTGCAGACAGTGTGTTGCACACAAATGCAGTAATTTTTGATGATGCAGAAGATAGTAAGATCAAGACAGATTATTTTTTGCAGAGTAGAGGGTGGAAAGCAGTAGAACATGACCAGACTTTCCTGACAGCTCTGACAGGGTCAGACTTACTGGACTAGCACAAAGTAGTGAAAATTTACCATGTGAAATCCACCTTGAAGAGATGTTGACACAGCAAGGTGCACATAGAGATCAAAGGTAAAGTTCAGATAATCATTAATCTTGTTGCAGTAGGCAATGGAAGGATGCAAAGACTCCCAGAAAGTAAAAACAAAACAAAATGTTTCTTCTGCAGCAGAATGTTACAAAAAATGTCCAGGGAGACAGGGAAAGGTTCTATTCTAAATGTAAGGTCTGGGAAGCCAAAGGAGGTGATCAATAAACCCACAATCATGAATGACCATGAAATCTGTGTTGTCCAGAGACTCTACTGAGAAGAAAACTGACACCCTGTTATCACATCAATACAGTCAAAATTGGAAAAAAGTGATTTATGTATCTTTACTAAAACAGGATACCACAATTCTCAAGAAATGCAGAACTATTAAGCTTTAGTATATGGAGAAAAAATAATTTAATCACAACAATCTCAAATCAGATGGAGTTGGCCATAAAATACTAAAGTTTTGGTCAAAAGGATCAAGACAACAGCTTATGTTTATGACTATATTAAATTAATCAGTGGGTGGTCTTTAGCATGTATGGTATTATAAATATGTTGCATGTTACATAAATATACAGAATCACAGAATAGTTTGGGATTGGAAGGAACATCAAAGATAAAGTTCCAAACCCTCCTGCCATGGGCAGAGACATCTTCCACTAGACCAGGTTGCTCAAAGCCCCATCCAGCATGGTCTTGAACATGTCAGGGAGGTGCTCTGCAACCTCTCTTGGCAACGTGTGCCAGTGCATCATCACTCCCATAGGAAAGAATTTCTTCCTAATGTCTAATCTACACTTGCCCTCTGTCAGTTTAGAGTGAACTAATGATTACACCAATGGTTAACAACTCTTATTGTGAATTTTTTTCTTCCTTGTGGCTAATTTAAATTCCCCTTGTTTCATCTTGTTCTTATCACCTCTTGTCCATCTACTGTGCACCACTGAGAAGAGCTTGGTGCCATTTTCTCTACAATCCATAATTAGGTAGTAGAAGATATATATTAGATTACCCATTAAATTTCTTTCCTTCAGACTAAAGAGATCCAGCTTCTTCAGACTTTAGGTCATGCACTAAAAGTTCCTAAACACACAGCCCACCATACCTACACATATTTTCTTATCAAATCTCAAGTTACAAACTGAATTTGGATCTGATGGAAACTTGGTGGGTACTAACGTATACTTCAGCATTTGACTGAAGTGCTTATGAGCAGCATATAATAATGCAGGTATACAAATATCTTACTCCATTCATATAAAATAAAAAACTAACATCCAGTTTAATCTGGTTCTACTGCAAAACATAATATGAAAAGTCTCAACCTCTACTAACTACCATGAAAAAGAATAGGATATTGTTTACTTTCATTCCTGTGTAATTTCTAAGGTGCTACAAGGAAAATATATTTGAGGGATGTGCCAAGATTTTTATAAATGGAAATACCTTAAAAAAATTGTAATTCATTTACAGTAATACAATATTGCTATTGTTGCTAAAATTGTTAACAATGCTCTTTACTTTCTTAAGGCTCATCAGATAGCTGAAGAAATTTTTAGACTTAAAACTAGTCCAGCAAGAGAAATTGACCTTTTTGATGTTTGGAAAATATTTTTCTGCTTCTCCTTGATCTTTATTCTCACTTTCTTTATAAAATCTAAGTAGAAGATAATGATTCCCAGAGTAATGATCACCATGTCATATCTACAGAGGGTTAACAAAAATAAAAGCTCACAGTGGCCCATGGAGTGACAAGACAACCATCTCTCTCATCTGATCCAGTGAGCTTGTGGAGAACACTGTCAATAAAGTGTCCCCAAAAATAGTCTTAAAAATAAATTTTTTATTTTTAGCTTTCAATGCAGATAGAATACAAAATGTAAATAATGATGCACAAGCTGTTAATCAGGAAATTGATGGCAAGAATATTAAAACTTTAAGAAAACCTTAAAAACTGGCATTGAATCTTGCAGACTTAGACATGACATGGGTAAGACATCAAAAAGTGGCATGTTTTGAGTTCGTGGAATTGTAACCGATTCTTCAGAATCAAATTAGCTTATTGACAAAGAAAAATCCCAATATCATGGAATATCTCTCTGATGTGATGTTCTTTGTCTAGAGAGTGACACACTGTAGAAGGATGGATATAATTGCCTCAGAGCCATGGAAAAAGCACAAGAAGCTTTACACCCTCTTTCACAGAAAACTCTCTGGTAGCAACCCAGTCAGTACCCAGGGCCTAAGTCAGTACAATACCTAAATTTGCAGAAAATAAATGACCTGGTGTCACTTGGAAGCACCATTCCCCACACACTGGGAGAGCAGCACTCACGTCTCAGCTCCAACTTATAGTAGAGAATTTCTGAAATAACTTACTGGGTGGAGTGGGATTTTGAAATATTTTCTTTCCCCAGTGTGTATTGTTGCCTGGTGACAGATTAGGTGGGTAAGGCCACCTTCAGGTGCTGGTCCTGACTGCTGCTGGAGCCACTCTCCATTGCAAGGGGCCTTGTGTTACATGGAACATGAAGGGCATCCATCAGCTTCATTGGCAATCTCTAAACATTGCTAGAATTACTGAGAAAGTGAACAAAATATGATTAAATCCAAGTCTTTGACCAATGCTTAAGATGCTACATAAACCTTGCTGCCTTTGGGCTTTCAAATTGGTGCATAGCTGGAGCCTGGTAGGACAGCACTTCTGGGGATACTTGTTTTTGAATTACCCTGATTTATCAAATGAAGAGATGACATAAAATCCCTGCTTTTCCACTCATACAGAGGAAAAGGATTTCCTTCAAACTATGCTTGGTGAAAAGTGGGAATAATGACTCTACTTGCCCCCTTTTCCCATGGATTAGGGAATAGAATAAGGACCTTGTCTAGACAAACATAGTACTAATGATTACAACAAACTGGGAGAAGAACAAGCACAGAACTGGCAGTTAATTAATGTCCGTATTTCCAGCTGAAGTGTCTAATGGGAGAAAATAACTAATCATTATTGTTTTGTTGTTTAGGATTAGAGATATGTGCAAATACTTGATTAAGTGGTGAAATTTTTTGATTTATGTTTTAGTGAAGATAAATGTTATAACTTCAAAATTAGGCAGTATTGTGGAAACAGATGGGATTTGAAATTAACAACAATAAAATCAAGTTCCAGCATAGAAAGACTGCATGTCAACTCTCTAGCTGAACTTTTCAGGATCATTAATAAGAATTACAACATTCTTAAATATGCAATCTTAATGCATCAAAATTTCCTATGGGCATCCTCTTCAATCCAAGCTTTATGGATCAAGCACTGTTTTGTGTAAGAACTCTGCTGTTATTGAACAAAAAGTACAAGTGAAAAATGCAAAATTCTGCCTCTGATGGCCTAACCAAAAGTTAAGAGTCGGTCTATCCACAGATGCTGGGGCTTGTCTTTCCACTTGACTATGTTTATTGAATTAAACTGAATCATAGAATGAAAAGATCTGTGCATGACACACTGATTTTGTTTACAGGGCTGGAAGGAAATCAGTCCCACTGGGATCTCCTCAGATTTATTTCAACCCCCATCCTACAAACCAGAAAATGTTGTTTAGCTTCAGCTACACAAGCACTCCCATTATTAAAGAGTATTGTTCAGGACTCTAGAGGAAAAAGAAAAGGAATGTGTCTTTGTGGAGAAAGGTTTTCTAGGTTCTCAATCCAGTCCTGCAGTAAAGAACTGCAGATCATATTTATAATTTTTCTAAGCATAAAATTTGCAAAAGCATGAAATCTGTGTTTTAGTAGCTATCAGACTTGATGCAAATCAATCCTACTATATGCAGTCACCCTTGAACTTTCCTAAAAGTAAGAAATTGGAAGAAAGCATTATTTCCTAAGATTATTTCCTAAATCCTTTGGACTGCTGGAAAATATGACAATTATGTTCTTTGGCCCTTTTCTTACAGTAGTAGCAGAAAAGCCTTTCATGAATCTGTTATCATAGATACAAACACAAGTATCAACTGCATTGCAAAATACTGAAGTAAAATTATGGACAAAAATAAAAAAAAAACCCTGAACCAATAAATTACTGGAATTATGAAAGATTAACAACAACAATAACAAAAGATTTTTAAAAAGTAAAAGAAGGAAAAACCTAGCTCTTTAACCTAGTCATATAGGAGCTATTTTTGAAAGTAAGAATAAATGTAAGAAACAGATCAAAACATATCTCTGAAAGATCTCATTCTAGAAAATAATCCTACTGGCAAATCAAAGAAAAATATGTCTGAGTCACTGAAGAATAATTTCAAGCTTTAATTTACTTTCTAGTCATCTTGTAGTTGTTTGAAATATATCTCAGCTAGATCCACAATTTGAAAACTACCACAAGGCAAAATAGCTACAGATGCTTGAAAAACAAAAGCCTTGACTTTCCTTGCTACATTTTAAAATATACTTTCCTCATGACTGAGTTCATAGAGCTTATTCTGATTTTCAAAGAATACTTTTGGAAGCTTTTTGTGAATCAATTTTAATTTCTTGTTCTTCCATTGTTATCATAAGTGAGATTAAGGTCTTCTTTGTTTCTATTTACTATTTATATTGCAATTATATATAGAAGTCCCAATTATAAACATATAAAACCCAATAACATCCTTCATCTTGAACAAACACATATTTTAAAATTGTGCCTGACCCAGAGGACTTGCAGTACAGGCAATTCTGTTGTTTAAGACATTTTATATACATTAGCTGGAGGATGATATTAGTCTGGGTTACACTATTGATTGAGGTACTGCTTAAAACGAGTAATTTTGTTTTTCTATTTTTTCTCAAGACCTGGAATGAGAATAGCATAATATTAACTCTTCTTTCCCAGGAGAGTGAAAGGAAAAAATCAATACTGAATTTCTGTCTAGAGATTTAAACTTGTGAAAAAAGGTACAAATTCTAGGCTTTCTGACTATTAAGAGTTAATAATCATCTGTCAAAACAATTCATATGAGGCATAGGTGAAAAAATAACAATAATTATATTTTGTCGCATGTTGAAGTTTTCAAATTTCTTTTTCTTCTGTATGTTTATAATGTCTTCTTTTCTTCAAATAATAGAGCTATTCAAAACCCATGGGGTTTGAATCTCAGTAAGCTGTGCTTCAGGTAGGTCATGCTATTGTTCTTTTCCACCATTTTCTTTACCTCAAAACCTGTTATAAGAACTAATATTACCTCTTGAAATTACATTCCTCTGAAGTATTCGTACTATTTGATTTATGTGTTTCTATTATTTTTTTAGCTTATTTCTTTCTTGACTGGACAAAATTTTCCTGTGATCTAATTATAAAATCTGTTGTCTTCAGCTGATTCCAGATGCACCACATCTTTGTTTATCTCCCTGTGTATTTTTGTTCTACTGCATTTATAAAAAGAATCACATTTATATTAAGGACAGGATACAGTGTGTTTTGTTTTGAATAGGTTATTTGCAGCATAATAATCCTGTGAATTACCAATATGCTGCAAAGCAAGGGGAAAATGTGATTGTAAAGGGCATGATGGTGATTCAATTGGGTTTGTGGTCATAATGCATCCTTTCCAAATGGCATTTCAGCCTTTGTTCTGTCTTTGTATGTATTATCTACTTGTTCTGTATATCCAGATAATCTCTTCTGTAGCAGCTGTGCACTTTTTCTTTCATAACAATGGTAATCACCCAAGTTTGGAGTTTGTTAGGGACAATGTGCTTTTGTGTGATCCCTCTCTTGCCAGCAGCCTTGTGAGGGAGTTCTGAATTCACATCCATCACACTACCCCAGCATGAAGGACTTGTGTGGTCCCACCTCCCTCTCTCTCTGTTGACTTCTTGTTTGTATTTATGGACAGCTCAGCTCACCTCACCTCACCTCACCTCAGCTCACCTCAACAGATATTTTCTTTCTTCTCCAACAAAAAGTTTATGTTTCTGCAGCTTGATTCTTTCTGTCATATCATCTGAATTAAATCAAGATGCTTAAATACTGACATAGTCTATACATTTGAGGGACAAAAAGGGACATCTCCAAGAAGGGATGTTAAACTAGAAATCATCCCTCCTTTCCCTGACTGTAGAGTCCGTACAAGCTCCTTACTCTAGAACTACAATGTGAATGAGCATGGCTGATTCACATATCCTCTTCCCCTACTGTATTTCAAAATTAATTTTAAAAAGTGGATTTAGAGTTCTTTTATGCACCTCAGTCCTTGAGACACTGTTTATATATTTAGATAAATTCTTACACTGAGGGTGTTGACAGAAAGCAAAACTGGAATGGGGACAGTCTCTCACAGCAATTACTTCAAAAGCTGGGAGGATATTCACCAGTCAATGGCAAAAATCTCAATTTCTTTGTTGAGAGGATTTTGTTTTAGTTTATTTTATTTTTCTTGAAATGAATGATTCAATATATCTTGAAGTTTCTGCATCAGGTTTTGTGGGGTCTGATGACTGGATAGAAACTGCTGTGTTGCAGTGCTCCTGTCATATAGTATCAGACATTTTCCTTGGTTCACTTGTAGGGGCTATGGATGCTTTTAGTTTGCTCCTCTCATTGCACGAAAATGCCTAATTTCAACTCAATATTCAGCAGTACAATACTTGAAAAGGTATCTTAATAAATAGCATATGATGGTTTTCATCATTTCTAGTTCAGCCTTTCAATTAGCACAGCTGTGTGGACAAGCCAAGGTGAAAAATGACAGACACAGAATGAATGAGGGAACTGGGTTAGTCCTGCAGCACCCACTAGCTATTTTTAATCAAATAAGAATGATTACATGGGGGAACAAAACTCATTGATTAGGTCTGTTTAGTAGTTAAAAGCCTTTACAACTTATACACCATGGCACAGTAAAGTGTGAGGAGCAAATTGGCTTCCTGTTCTTGCAATAGGTGAAAATATGAATGCTGAGTTTGAGCACAGTGTTATTTATGCACTAATATCAAAATTACAGCTATGTGCTGCGTGTGACACTTCACAGTTGGAAATCAAATTATACTCCTGCTGGAATATTGGCACATTGGTATCAGCTATAGCAGCTGCTTTGCCTTCTCTGACTTTTCTTACTGTTGCTGCTAATGAAAAAGGAGGCTGCTGTCACTGCTCTTAACAGCACTGTTTTTCTCTTCACTTGAAAAGCAAGCAGACAGACTGGGTCTTCTCATGGCAGAAAAGGAAAGGTACATTTAATTGCTGCTGAAATGCTTGTACAAAAGGTCACCAAACAATACAAGTTCTTATTTAGTACTGAGCTTTGAAGTGAAGAATTATAGATTGTTTGAAGTGATCCAGCAGTTAGATGATGTACCAGATCTTCAGTACATGGAAAAGAAGGAGAGAAAGTGAGCTAAATTAGATGGGAGTTTCCCAGCAGGCCAGGAACAAGCTTGCCATCCATCTGTTATGGAGGTGCTGGTGAGGCCTGTTTAGGGAAATCATTGCAATTCCTCATCCATGACCTCATACAGGTGCAGAAGGAGGAGCACTGAGTGACTGATTATGCAGCAGCTGTTGGTATTAAACCCAAAAGAGTTATGTATTGACAAATACACAGATTCTCAAAGGTGGCATGAGGCATTAACTTACAAGTACCTAAAGACTTATAAGGCTTCTAAACCCATTCTGGCCCAAGGGAGTAGTGAATATGAAGAAAGTCACTGTCCCATTGAGTAAATCTTAAACCTTCTGGTGTTAAATCAATGATTAATTAAAAACATGGACTGACTTAATCTTGCAAACAGTGACAAAAGATAAATTGAATTTCTTTACAAATATGTAATTTTAAATTCGTGTCGAACATAAAAAGAAACCTTACCTGAGGGATTTGCCTCCTTCACATTAATAAACACACCATCTGTGTAATCAATTCATGACAACACAAATTTTGTCTTTTGGCATTGAAATTTTATCTTGAATTGAGGAAGGCTTTATTATTATTATTTTACTATTCTTAATATATGTCTTTGTCTCTGAGACTCGTTTATTGTATTGCCATTGCTTTTATTTTCCTTAGGAGTTGAGAGACAAGTGGCATATGATTAGCATTGCATGTTTGCTATAGAGAAAGGATATTTTCAGAAATAAAGGGCTTATTTTATTCCAGTGTAAATCAATCCCACAGTCTCTCCAACTCACAGAGTTTTTTCTTTCTTCTTTACATATTTTCCCTACTCAAGGATTTTGTGATATGTACTGTATCTTGGCAACATGCAGAGAAAGAAAGGCAAGGTCTTAACTTGGTAGGAAAAAAGCTGAAATCATTGGCAGTGTTCTGATTTGCACTAAGTATTTAATGCAGGAAATTGAGATGGCTCTTACTATTTATTCACCATTCCATCTGCCATCAGCAGATAGGTTGATATGATTCCTGCTTTTAGAGATGGTAAACATGTTTAGCAGTAATACAGTGCCTGCTTTGTATTAGGGGACCCAAACCACATTATGCCTAGAATTTTGTAGATTCACATTTTTGCACATAATATTTATTAAGCATGACTTTTTCTCATCTTCTTTTTAACCCAACTAATACAGATTTTAGAAGATGGAGTCAAGAATACATTGTATTCAATTACAGGTCCTAATCCTTTTTGATGACTGATCTGGACTTTAGTTCTACCAATTATTTTTGTAGAATGTTTAAATCCTTACGAGCTTTGCATTTGCAGGTCTCTGCCCTTAGATCCACTTGATGAGTGGGCAATTCATCTTGATCTATGCTTGATAAAGTAATACAGGTTATAAGTGCATAAAATTAGCCAGCCCCCTGTATGCAAACTATCCTCAATAAAATATTTTAAGAAGACTCATGAGACAACCATATGAAGAACTACTTCTCTTTCATTCTGTTCAGGTGGGTATGAAAAGAATCTTCTGGAAATGTGTAGAAAATAGGAGGATTGATTTTAACTGTTGCGAAGAAAAAAGTTTTCAAATGAAATTCATATATGTTAGATCTAAACCAAATTCAGTTCCTACAACTGATAAAAGTGTTTATATTTCTAGAACCCAATGAGTTAACTCTGCAGAAAACATCTTTATTCTTCTCTTATTTTTCTCTATTATTGCTGTCTTCCTCAATTGGAATAAACAAAGTTTCCAAGCAGAGACTAATATTAAAGTACCAGTCAACTAAATAGCTTTATCAGCATCTCCTTCCCATTACACTCAGGAGGATGACTCTAGGTGTATATTCTAGAAAGCTTGTTGATCTTTTTAATGCTAATTAGCCTTTGATTAGAATCCAAGAATCAAGGTAACAAGACTAGATTTTCCCACCATTGATTGATGAATTAATTAAAGGCATCTATATGGAATTTAATGCTGGAAGTGTGCCATGTTGATTGTCCTTTAGCATTTTGAAGGAACATTTTCAGCATTATCAATCTAAAATTTTTGTACAAGATTAAGTCTTTAGGACATGATTTGAGTGGTAGGCAGGTGTCTGAAAGGTCAAGTTCCTCTAGGAGAATCAGACTCCAGCACAGGAAAGAAATAAACCTGCAGAAACCCTTGCAGTGCCCTGATTTTCAGAATGGAAAAGACCCCATTGTTCTAAGTGATTTTAGCACTGCATTTTAGATACTCACATAGAGAAAACAGCACCAAACACATGCTAAAGCACAATGAGAACAAAATGTGTACAAGCTTACATGAAGCAAACACCTCTATTACTGTATCCTGTATTGGTCTAAGGTCACATAGTTCCATCAAAGCTATGAATGCTTTGACAATTTATACAAGACAATAAATTTGCTTTATCAATTTTACAGCTTAAAATTAATCTATAGGTATTCCATCATTCAGCAGTACTTTTTTTTTTTTCATTATACCTTTTCTGACACAATTACAAAATTACTAATTGCCTCTAGATAATGGAAATATTTTAAGAAAAGTAGAAAAGAGTGCAGGAATGACTTTTTCTTCCAAAGGTGATAAAGACAGAATAATTTACACCAAGAGAGGCAAAACAAAAGCTACATGACTGTTTTTAAAATTGCACATGTGGTTTTTCCATTTTAGAATAAAAAGATGTATCAGCAGGTGCTAATCTTGTACAAATAACATGCATCTTGCCACAATAGGATTGCTTTGACTGGCATGGATAAACAGTCAGACCTAAATCTAATCTTATAAAATAAATGAAACCATTATTAAATGATAGGTCGATACACCATGGGTTAAAAACTTGCTGGAAAAGGTTCTTCTGCTGCAACTTTTAAAAAACCATAATGTTTTATAAAGTTGCCAGAAGAATGGTACTTTTTCTTGATTTTTTGTCTGTCTGTGACAGACTCATTCTTGGGATGATTATAAATATTTTTAGTATCCTCAAAGGATATCTTAAGAAACTGCAGTGTATTTGCTATAGCCATAAAACCCACATATTTTTTATGTATGACAAGTGAATACATCCCACCTACCTTTATCAGTGGGATTAATCTCCACTGTCTCTAAACATCTTCAGTATATCTGTACCTGAAAAAGTTACAGGAAATTCCATGTATAGTCAAAGAAGAAAAATCAACACAGCTGGAATGTTTCGTCTGTCTTGTCTGTCCTGTTTTAGAGAGCTTGTAGTGGATGGGATGAATTGTCCCTCAAAGGGGAAATCCCAGCCCAAATGCAAACAAACAGTGAGGGATGCAAAAGAGAAAGCAATGCTCTCAGTTCAGCATTTATAGTATCAATTATGATCAATTTTATGAAAATCAATCCTGCCACTGCAGGTGAGGGATGACCAGTACAGAGGTCATTTGGCATAAATATGAAAAATCATTGATTTGAGGAAATTGGAAAGAAGGAGCACATAAGTTTGTAGTGTTTTCTTTACATTTGTGAAAAAATTTTACACAGCATAAGTTATTGAGGAAAACTTGACTCTAAAAATATATGCA
This sequence comes from Toxostoma redivivum, assembly GCA_013397375.1. Classification (NCBI taxonomy): domain Eukaryota; kingdom Metazoa; phylum Chordata; class Aves; order Passeriformes; family Mimidae; genus Toxostoma; species Toxostoma redivivum. The sequence continues at coordinate 1,733,193 of VXBI01012389.1, read as the reverse complement.
ACTTTTTATTTTAGTAATACTAAAATAAAGCTGGTCAAATGTACTTTTGTGGTCAAATAAATAAAAATGGGGGACTGTTCATTTTCTCTTAAACAGAAACTAAAACATGTTGGGTTTGATGCTTTCAGAAGTTTGAAAATAAATAGGAAGATGAAAGATACTGTTTCTACTAAATCAAGATGTTTCATTTCACATGGAGTTCATGCAGAATATTTTATCAGGTCTTTTT
>VXBI01012389.1:1662635-1732531 GCA_013397375.1 Toxostoma redivivum | reverse complement strand
GTTTTTAATTGAAGTGAGCAAGAGAACAGTTTCAGAAAGAGATCACAGAAAGATGGAGTGTTTGAGTTTGGAAGGGACCTTGGGCAGTCCCTGGATCCAGACCTCCTACTCAAGCAGGGCCACCCAGAGCCCATTGCCCAGGACATCTTCTGAATGCCTCCAAGGAGGATGACTCCAGAGCCTTTTTGGGAAACCTGTGCTGTTGGTGGTTGCTGAGGGGCAATATGACCCTCTGGAATTTGAGTTGCTCCTCTCACTTTTGCATAATCAGTAAATTTGTCCCCTTTACTCCACTTTTAACATTTAATGTCTAAAGAATCAGAGTGTTTAATTGTTTCTACAAGTATTTTTCATATCACTATTCCTCAAAATTTAAAAAAAATAGATTTTTTCATCCCATTGAATAGGATTTTTTTTTCAAATGGAATGATATATAATGTAAAAAACCTAACAAAAACAAAATACGGGAACAAACAAAAATAGGGGAATGAAACATGGGAAAAACTCCTGAAGTTGAAGTTTGGACTGCTTTACTTAGTTCACTCAGTCAGTTACTTCTCTTTCAGTCATTTTGTGCATTGCTGCTGGAAATGTCTCGTTACCTTATTGAACATTGTCCTGGAACAGTTGTTAAAATCTGAAGATTTTATATTACTATTTTTGCAATAAAACCCCTTCTTCATAAAATCTTCATATTACAGTAGCTAGAAATGAATACTGGTAGCACAGTAAAGATGACACATTATAATGTTTCATATATTAGATATCCTAAGTGTGCTACAGATTATAATGTAGCAGCTGTAGCAATTGGCAATATAAAGTGAAAGATAGGTAAAATAAAAAATCTTACCCACATGAAGTGATAGCTATGTCCATTCTGTAAGGATAGAGATGAAGAAGTTCACAATTTCCTGGCTGAAATGGAGAAAACTTTAAGTTTTGGTTTGCCATACTATTATGTTACCTAAATTGTGTGCTATATTAATAGTGATCCAAATATATCCACACATATATACTGTGTGAAACTCAACCATTGCAGAAAGGGTTAACTACAAACATTTAATATCTTTTACCTTTACTTTGTCATGCTCCTTGTTTTGGTTATACATTCCCACTGTCACTGAAGTGCACTGCATCATTTTTTTCAATTAACTCAGCAATTAATATTTGATATGATGACTTAGAACATCAATAAGTATTTCCCCTAAAATATCCCAGAATCACTGAATCTAGTTATGTTTTTAAAGTAATAACTTATTTAAATGCTCAGTTATGTGATGTTATGCTTCCAATTAAAGGTACAATTTTTTCATACTTCAGGAAGAATCTCTTTTCCAGATCATTCTGAATATAAGGAAGCGCCCTATTTACTTCTAGTCATCAGCTGTAAAGGTGATTACACCAGAGGAAAATAATATTATAATAATTAATTACAAAAAGATGAGATGAGATGAGATGAGATGAGATGAGATGAGATGAGATACATAGACTATAAGTTTCCAAAGAATAACTGGCTGATAGTTTATATTATCCTAGTAAACCAAGAAATGTTCACACTAAAATCTGTCATGCTCACAGAGATCATCACAGGACTACTACAAAAGTGTGTGGAGAACAATATTATTATATTGCAATGTGTGTTCTGATTCAAGGATGCTCTTCTCTACAGTGTAATAAAGCAGAAAGCAATATAAGTCATTTAGTCCAATAAAAGTGTAAAGAGAGAAAGGACAAACCAATATGCAGGATGAATAAGAATGACAGCAATGCATTTTATTTTGACAGATTAAACATAATAAAATATTTATACTGGAAAATATCTGAAGTGTGATCTCAGAAGGAAAAAATATTTTCTGAGTCCTCAAGAAGGACCTTACTAGTAGATGTGAAATAATCATTGAAAATGCAAAAAAGATAACATTTTATTAAATATTATTTCATTAAACATATTTTGTTCCCTTTTAATTTGTTCAGATCTTTGTTCAACAAGTAGAGGCCAAGAAACTCTACTGTACTTCAATAATCCATATGAGAGAGTTTAAACTTATTGACCTTTCTGAGTTTAATTTAAACATAGATTGAAAATCTGAGTTTCAACAAGATATAGTCTATTTGAGAACCTGCCTGTTATCCAGCTATGACTTAGAAAATGTGACCTGGAAGTTTTGTAGCAAGTTTATTTGTGAAAATTCTAAATCTATAACCTTTGAAAATATTGTATTGTACACTTGAAGGACAGACCTAATACCACGGAAGGCAAGGACAGTTGAGGAGATTACAGGAGAGAACATTGTTCCTTCGAGAAGTGAGGATTCATGATCTTCATGAATGTATGTGAAAGATAATTAGGTCCTTTAGAAGATGAGAAATTGTTTTTGGAGAAATGGAATAAAATCTGAAATAGTTTGTAATGTTTAATAAACTAATGTGACATCATCTTTATGATTCACCAAGAGTTTGGATCTAAAGCGCTATCGTAAGGTCTTGAATTCCAAACTGTGTCTTTTTCTGAAGTGATTAATACCTTCTCTGGAGATGAGTAATACTTAAGACTGATGAATACCAAAACCTCTCTAATTATTCAATAGTTATCTAAGAAAGGAAGTTATAAAGTATAAAAAAACTTCAAAATTTAAAACTTTAGCTTCAATAACTTGTTTCAGGCTATAATTATCAGCAAAACAGAAAAAATCAACTGCATATAAGATTATTATTTGAGAAACTTCTCTATAGAAATTTCTATCCTTCCCAGGAATATGATGCATAGAAAAATGTGCTGTATGAGCTCTTTAAAATACACTTGTGTTTGGAGAGTGGAAACAAGATTGGTAAAAAGAAAGTATGAAATAAAAGGTAAAGTACATGGAACACAAAATGTGACTGAGTATAAGGAAAATTTTAGAATGATGAGAGCTATTATAATTTTCAAATTAATTTTGAAGGAAGTAATTGAATTTCTAGCACTCTAAAACTGGATAAGAGGTGGAGAGGGAAAAGTATATATACACACTCAGATTCAAGCATGTGAAACCTAAGTGATGAAAAAATCTTTTGTATTCTGTGGCTAAAATACTCAAGAACATATCAAGGACTTAGAACTATGCAGGAGAAGCACAACTGGAATAAGTGCCAGTGAGATCAGCCTTTGTCAGTGTGGATGTAGTCTGGGCTGGGGTTTGACGAAGAGGAAGTTCTTCTAAGCAAAAGCCTCCCTTTCTAAGGGATAATTGTAGGATTTCAGGCTCTTCTTATGTATTTTCCTTCCCTACAGTTATTCTTCCCAAGCTCACTAGGACTGTGCAAGACACCACTGTATGTGATGAAAGCAGTAGGGGATGGAAGAAACTGATTCTAAAGTATTTATATAGTGAGACTTTCATGAAACCTGTAGAAAGAAAAAGGTGATGTTCTGTTAAGCCAATTCCTCTTCTACTTTGATTAAGAACATTTATTAAAGTTTTTATCTCCTTCTGCATGAAAGTGGTGGGTTAAAATGCTAAGTGATGGGCTTTATGCTAAGAAAAAAAATCATTGTATATTTGTTGTACATGAAAAGTATTAAATAAAATAGCAAGGATACAACTAAACAAGTATATTGAAGAAAAAAAAAAGAAGAAAAATAGCAAGAGATGTTAGATCATTCTCCCAAAGGTTTTCTACTCCTATCAAAGAGGAAGATCAGAGAATAAGATAGATAAAATATTACAGGATAGAATAGGGAATTAAAGTATAAAAGTTAGAAATAGCCAAAGTATTATATGAAAGCTTTTAAAATATGTCTAAAGAACACTGAAATATGCTGACTGTCTGTGCTTTGCCCACCATGTATCCTTTTTCCTGCAAGCCACTAAATTCAGAAAATAGAGTTTTGAATATGAATGCAAAGCCAATGGATTGTCAGATCCGAGGGGCTTTGCTGTAGAAAAGCTGGGTGGGGTACAGAGGTTTGTTCTTTAAGTAGCGTTGTACTTGGAGAAGTGACTATCTGAAGTACTTACAATTTCCCATTTCTGCAGTTAAATAGTACTTCATAATTGTTAATACTTTTAGTATCAGAACATCCTGGAGAACTTGTATGGAAATCTTTTTATACATATATTAAGACAAAGAATATAAAGGTGAAAAAGAAAATGAAATATTTAACCACACTAAGAAAATTTTGTGACTCAGGATACTATTTATAGATCATTGAATTTTTACCGAATTCCTATGATGGGTTGATCTAAGGCCTTTCCCCTACTGTTAGCAGTGTAAATGTTAGTTGTCTAAAGCTGGTTACTCTAAACTTGTCCTACAGTGAATAGACAGAAGCCATTTACAAAGAGCACAATGACTTTTCCTTACTTACTCAGGTAAATAGCATAGGTGGGATGAATCAGCCTGATTTAATCCATAAAAATACCCTAAAATATCCATGTGTAATTTTAATGGCTAAGTTTCATATATGTAGAAAATTATTCATTTGTTGAGCAGAGGTATGCTGGTACCATTTTAAACACCTGAGGGCATGCAAGGCCTCTTGCAGATACAAGCACAGGAGCACAGGATGCCATTTGGAGCCAACAGCCAAAGCTGACAGATGCTGCACTAACAAAGGCACCATCTTTAGATGGAAAGGGATGAACTCACCTGTGGCAGCAGTAGGGCTGGGTCAGGACAATCCTCTCACTGCTCAGACTGGGCTACCACAAGATTGTGAAATCCCATTATTTATAGTCTAATGAATGAGGAGCAAGGGAGAGAGGGACCCCAAATGAGTCAATGAATAAAACCATGTAAAAGATTTGGTGTTGGGGCTGGAACCCGAGGCCCCTCCTCGCCATCCATTCAGGCATCCCAGCCCTGGGAAGGACTGCTTGAACACTCTCAGATACAACCCTAAATTCTCCTGCAGTACATCACAACTGGGCTTCTCACTCTTTAATGTGGGTCAGCAAAAGTGCTGAACAGAATGTCCTATTGAGGCTGTAGGCGTGTACAGTGTAGGTGTGTACACTTTTTTTTCCACTTTTCCAGGAACACACAAAAATCTGGAGAGCATGGCTCACACACCTCATGTCTGCTTTGAGTCTGAATTCTAGTAAGAGTTCATGAATTATGTAGGCAACACAATGAGAACATTTGAAATGGTGTTTGAATCTGCTATGAGACTTAAAATTTAATGGATTTTTAAGTAATTAGCATGAACTATTTACTACACTGAGTTATACTGGAGGAGTAGCTGAATATAAAAAAATAAATAGTATAATAATATGCATAAAATGCTCATTTTTTGCAGCCTTATATTTTATTTTTAAAAGGCAGCACTAAAGCAGACTATCCAATTTGACAGGGAGAGTATTAAATAATGTCTTTCCTTTTTTTTTTTTTTTTGTTTGGTTGGTTGGTGTTTTTTGGTTGTCTTTTTTGTTTGTGTTTTTTTTGTTGTTGTTGTTTTTTTGAAAAAGAAATCTCTTATTATTTACAAGATGCAAGAGTAGTTTTACGGTATCTTTGATGTGACAGGCAGCACATGCATAATCTATCTTGTCACAGCCATTTTTAATACTCATGGTATATGCTCAGTAAATCTAGGATGCTCAATGAATGATCCATTTTTTGTTTTTTCCCGTGGGGAGCCTGCAGCTCTGCAGTTAAGAAGCAAGGGTGAAACTCAAAATTGTCTGATCTTTGTGCCTCTGTGTGCCATTAGCTGTATGGAGACAGGCCTAGCAAAAAAACACCAACTAGAATTTAAAGAGCATTTCAAATCAGAAATACTATGTAAATATTTTTTTAACTATGATCATAAATGGTTAGATAAAACTGGTGCACTGGTAAGTCCTCCTCGTCTTCTAAAAAGTGATTCTTTAAAATTTTCCATTTCTTATCATGGGCAGTGAAGTCTGTATAATAAATGACCAAATATATGATGAATCTACTGAAGCCAAGTGAAGATTCCATCACTGTCTAATGATGGGCACTTGTCAGAGCAGGGAAGTAAAAGCAGGGAAAAAAATCTGGAAAATGAAAGGTCTTGATTCCAGTTTGGCTCTCTACCCATCAGGTAAGATAAGTCACTGAGTCACTTATAGACATAGAGAATAAAAGGTAACATATTTGACAGGAATCTAATATATGGGAGTCTAGACCCTTTCTTATTTTTACCATTTAGACTCGGGAGTTTCTATATGAAAAGCATAAATCAGGTCCATCACTGATCACTGTGCTGCTTTTTTGCCCTAAAGATTGACACAATTTCAACAGGAAAAGTGATGAACCATGATGTGGTGTCTTGTTATCTGCTCTTAGGGCACCTGATTGCAGAATGAGTGAAAACTTGTTGGAGACGAGGCTGCCCTTCTCCCAGGAATCCTATCTCCAAAAGAAATCTGCTAACATATTCTCCATGGCAGCAGAATCATCATGTTGTAAAATGGAAACCATGATCCCTAATTAGAATCAGTCAAAATATGATGATGATGATGATGATGATGATAATTATGATGATGATGACCACAGTCTGGGCTTGTGCAACAATTTATATGATGCTTCATCAGTTAGGGATGTTGTTAAGTTTTCACAGTTTCCTAAAATCTTTCAGAAGAATTAAGGAAAAATAATTAATTTCTGAGGTGGACAGGAAAGTTTTCTGTAAAATTGTCCAGTTCTTAGATCTTGAATAAATTCATGGAGAAAATTATTGTTTTATTCTAACAGTTTTGACTCAAAATTTATCAATATAAATAAAAATATAAATCAAACCTTTAAAATATGCAAGTCTTCAATATGAATTCCAGTCTTCATTCTTAAAAAGATTATATAGTAAAAAATGGCCTTATCACAGTTGAAAGAGAGTAGGAGAAATTCCAGAAGACTTAGAAGAATTGTTCCCATCATATCTGAAGATAAATTCTGTTCCCATTGCTATCCAGTGCTCTACAGGTTCCAATAAAATTTGGTCAAACATACATTTCAAGGCAGTTTGGCACATGAGTTTCCAACTTTGAGATGTTTATGACTTAAGATGTTTCTTGTTGTATTCCATGGGTCAGCAGGAACAAATAATGCAATGGAAATGTGTGCTGGCCCCAGAGGAACCTCTGAGGGTCTGGCAATGGCACTGGTGGGATCCAGGAGGAACTATTTTCAGCTGCCATTCTTGAGCTGTAATGGTGGAGCTGCTCTGCTATAATACCTCTTTGTGTACACAATACAAAATATCAGTGATGTATTTGTGAAGATGCCACAGAATCCTTAGAATGAAGATATATCTTCAGTATTGTCTCAAGTGCTAAGGACATCCTTAGTAAATTTATCTTCCATGGACAAATAAATAATATGCCTGGAAATAATACAAAAGTAACTTACTCGTCAAGGTCAAATATCTTGGTCTAAGAATTAAATATAAAATAAGGCACAGTAATAAGAATATCTATTCCAGATCTTGCTTTCTATAATATTATATTTTGAATTTGATTGTGCTTTAGATGTACATGATTCTTCAAAGAGGCAATAATATTGCCCGGTTTTGGATACCCAAGTCTGGCCAACTGAGAAGGCTCAAATGACTTTTAAAATGATTTTGTGATTTTTAACATATTTTAATTTGCCAGCAAAAGAGTTTTTATCTTACACTGAATGTGAGTGCTGGAGAAATAAAAATGGTATTCAATGATTCCAACATCTAAAAGATACATCATCATAACAAAGCCAAAGGAGATGGGTGGTTAAGGGAACTCCAGCCAATATATCATCTCTACCACAGCAGGTTTTTGCCCCAGGCAAGCAGCAAACACCCCAAGCAGACTGTTTGCAGGATGCTGCAACTGCAGCAAGGTCAGGTGCAGGCTGTACATCACAGCCTTAGCACTTCAAGATATTTCCAGCCAGTGACAATGAATTCAGACTCTTTCAGACTATATTTACAGCTGCAAATGAAGCAAGCCAGGGACAACACTGGCATGTTATTTTTTTGACCAAGATCATGTAAATTGTTCTGGTTGTCTGCATCTGAAGGTTGCTGTATATGACATGGGAGGATGGGGAGTGTGGAATCAGAGAGAGGGATCTTCCCTCTGCTCTGCAACACGTCCTCCCTTCCTGCAATCTGTTCCCTTCTGTAAAGGGATTTAATCAACAGGCACACATTGTTTTTCTTCTTTATGAAACTATCTTCTCAGAGATCAGCTGACTCACAGCCAGAGAATATATTAACTAGCTAAAACCAACTTTTCCTACTACAAGAGGCTACAGAGCAGGGCTTGATGCTTTTTGTTTGTAAACAAAACTGCATCATCTGTCTTGTCACTTTGACTGGGGTTTTTGACTAAATTTTTTTCTTGATTATTACCATAGTTGCAGGCTGGTGACTTTTTGACCCATGAGAAAAAGATAAAGTGTCACAGTAGTGTTTAAATAGCTCCCAAGCTGAGGATTTGATTGATCTCCTCTGAGATGGAATTAATTATTCCATTTATTAATGTTTTCTGTTGAGCTGAAACTCTGAAAGTTGAGGATCCTAAATTAATTCAAATTGAACACAAGACATGATTAAAACTGTGACAAGAGGTCCAGCAGAAAGAAGGTCACAGCTGAACCTCCATTTGACAGATCCATGCATATCTGATGCTGAATGTGGGAATTCTACTCAGGGAATATTCTGAGATGTTTATTGTTTTGAGGCTTTTTCCCACCTTCACATGTTCATTAAATAAATGGCACTATGGGGAAGAACATGATCCAATACATAAAGTTTTCTTCAAAAGCCTGGGACTGTGGGAGTTCCATCAGTTTCAGCCTGGAAAAGAAAAAAGGATTAATCTAGGAAATATCTCTCCATTACAGTGAAAAAGATTAGAATACTATTAGAAGTCAGAATACTACTCAAAGTAGAGATCTCTTAATTTCTTATTTTGAATATGTCCTACCAGTTTTTTGCATTTCTTTTCTAATAGGCTCAAAAATAATTGCAAGTGCTCATAGAAGTAATAAACTGATACTTTAGGGAGCCTACTTGGTTATCTCTTCTCTTGCTACCTGTTGTTCAGTACTAAGGGGTCAGCTCTTCCAATAGCTGCAGATAATTTGCCTCAGCAATTAATACAGCCTGCATTGACTTTTTTTTTTTTTAATGAAATCTTTGAAACCACCCATCTTCTGAAAGCTTATTTAAGTGTAACTGATTTCCTTCATACACAAGCTATTCTTGATGCTTTCAGAGATAGTCATTGTTTTAGGACTCTGGCTTTGGCACCCATATGGATGTTCTATAACTTGCCAAGTTTCTCAGCCTTTGGCATGGGTCCACAAATGCTTGGAAGAAGCAGTCATCTTGAATGGAGACTCCTAAATATACCAGCCTAAAGGTCTGGTCCCAAATTTAAGGAAGTATTACAAAAGAAGCATCCATTATACATTTAAATCAAGCACTGCCACTGGGCTTGGTGTCCATTCTTCCAGAGATATCTAATGCTAATGAATGAGTGTTAAAAGTTCTGTGCCTGGTTCTTAGAACCTCTTATGGAGACAACTGCATGGTTAAACCTTGTATGGGCCAACTTTTAGCTCACTGCAGTAATTCATGCTTAGAAGGTAAGGAGCAAGATGGTGGTTATTGCTTTCCCTCCCCCCCCCCCCCCGCCCCCACAAATTTGCTGTGCTAATCTCATTATCAAGTAACCAAAAATTCTTGAGCCCTCTAATATGCCTGATTATCAGCATGGTAACCATGATAGTCACTCAGTAGTTGTAACATTGGAATTTTAAGTCCCATTTAATCCATTTGAATGTATCTCAATAAACTTAATGGGTTTAATTATGGGAATCCATAATTAGTTAACTTGTTAGAGAAAAAGACATTTCCTTGAACTGCTTGAAATGTATACAATTTTGCAGACATCTTTTCTGAGGTATCAGAGTGCAGAGTTGCTTAAGTGTGTGCCTTTCTGTGAAATCCTGGATTTTCATTATACCATTTACTCTAAGAGCATACCTTGACAAGAGAAAAAATGATGTGAAGATTCAATATCAGCTGCTGTAAGATTAAATAAAACAGCTGCTATAAAAAAAAAAAAAACAGAAACAACCCTAAGCCCACATTTCCAGAGCAGAAGGGGTCAAACAATAAAATACCCATCATCTCCTGTCAAAGTAAATCACACTAACAGGTTGCTATGGCATAGGCATTATGAGATACTTGATAGCAATATTTTTAAGATGTGAAATCTATATTATCTAACAATAAAGGAGGCATGGAGAGAAGTGTTTATCTCAGGTTATGAACATGCATCTAGGAGAAGGCAGGTGACATGTATTGTCTAGCATGTGACTTTAATTTCCTGTGATCAAAGTTAGATCTGTATTTTCCCCCTGAAATTCTCTGATAAAAAACACTGCTTGATAATGTTGTCTGCTTTGATCCATAAATGTAGCAAATACTTTTTACTAGTTCCTACAGGCCTCTTGGTAGCACAGGGATGGTCTGCAAGGGTCCTGCTGGAGTTTAGCTACCAATTGGGAACCATCGATGGGAGAACTGCGACCCCATCAGTGTGCCCATGGCTTCTACAAGTTCACTGCTGGGTCTTGAAAAATTCCTTCTCTGTTCTCCCTAACCTGTTCCATGTGACAGATACTCTCTGAAGATGTGAATTAATCAGGCCCCATAGCCCAAGTCACAGAGGGACCAACTTCATCTCTGATCCATGAAAGATATTTGAGAAAGGGGAGGAAAAATGTTATCTCCTTTCCTCTTCATTCACTAGCAATTTGGCCTCATGAAGGCAAGTTCAGGAGCCAAAATACCTTTTTTGTGTGTGTAGTGGTAAAGGTACTGGAATAAGGATAGAAGAAAATTTATTACTTTCTAGATTAGATTCAGTACCTTTTGCTTCTGGGTAATGTTTATGACTGACTTTGATTGATTTCCCAGGGGCCCAGGGTGGTGTTTCCTTGCTGGGGAAGGCACAGTTTTGCCATATGCTTCCTGCTCTGTACAAACCTCACCAGCCCTTAACCCAACAAGATGCTTTAGTCATTGGTTTCCTCTCTATTTTGTTTCTACCTACTGAGCACAATAATAATCTGTTCTGGTCTTTAGGCAATGATCTACCACAAATAATTATTAAAGTCTTTATTACTCTGCTGCCAATTACCCAACTGAGAACATCTTGTGAAGAAGACATTGTGTAGGGAGGAAGAAATGACACACAGAGAATAGAATTGATTAAATATGCTGAAACACAATGTCAGATTTAGACCTGGACCATTTCATTATTATGATAGCATTTTTTTTGGAATTTAAGAGTATACTGATAGTAAGCGGGCAGTGAGTTTGCACGTGCAGTCAGATTTTCTAATTGCAAAATTATTTTAGATCTTGCTCTTTTTTTTTTAGCTCCCCCACTTTTCTTTCACATCACATTTTTCACTGCTCTTCTAAAACTTTACAAAAACTTCTGAGATCTTCGTTCTCCCATTCCACACCTCTTGGAATCTGCACGTCTGAGCAGAACCAGAGTTTGCATTGCCAAAAGAGCAGACATGGAAATGAAACACTTCTGATTTCTCTCACCCAGAATTTTTTAGCTAGAGTCCATCTGCTCACCAGTGCCTATTTAGGAATGCACAACACCTTTTCCTTCTTCCATAGCAGCCAAACTGAACAAGAGTGGGTGGAAATATTAAAATGACACTTTTGAACCAAACTGTAACTTTTCATTAAATGAGAGTGGGGGGGAAAAGTGGCGTATCTCATTTATAGTTTCTGAGCTGCAGCTGAAAAGGCACAATCTATCTGGAAAAATAGTCATGGTTATATTTTCAGTAGTAAATAGAATTTTGCATCTGACATAAAAAATAGTTCCATGAGTAAATAGCCCATATTGACTGTAATCCATTGCTCGAAAAAAATGACCATTTAATGACAAAAATAATTTTTACAGGGATTGCAGATTTCTGCTTAAAGATGGAGGGCATGACTTGATTCTGCTGAAGGATAGAAAAGTGATACTTTAAAATGTTTAGTTTTCAAATTATTAATTTAAAATTATTGCATGTGATGTTTCACATATAAAAATATAAAAAATTCACAAATAAAAAATTGTGGAAAAAAATTTGGCAGTGATTATGAAATGGCAGCTAGAACAATAGTCAATGGGCTCGAATTTCAAATGTACACAGCTTGAAGAAAGGAAATATTACTTATTCTCACATTTCTTTCACCAGTCCATTATATCACAGATTTCAAGCACTTCCCCACCTTCTGTAGTGAAAATTTTTCTCCTCTTACCTGGAATAATATAACTGGCATTACACAAAGCAGCTGCTAGACATGTTAATTTACTTTTGCTTTCACTTCAGATTGCAATGGCTGCTGTCACATTATGCTGCTTTTAAAGACATATCTATGTTCTACTGCTGCTTGTGCCTCTCATAAGAGGTACAAACCATAAGTCTGGTACACATGTGCTCATAAAGAATCTCATTCAATGAACTACTTACATACTTCAGCTCTTACTGTGAACATCACAATAAAACTCTTACTGCTCTGAATAATTTCTGAGGTCCAAATAAGAAAAAATAAAATTTTTACCCATCACCTGAAATGTGGTGTCTTCAAGTTATCATTAGCTACACACCCCAAGATCAACACCACCCCAAATCATTAGTTATTTTGATGATGTCTTTTGAAGATCAATAGCGATAGAAAAGTGAGCTAAACATATGCAGCACCTGTAACAATGGTTAATACCAATAGTAGCTTTGGGTACCTACAACCACTTCAGTTGAGACTGTTAATTTGACTATTTTTGCAATTTCACCTTGAAAATTGCATCTGAAAAGTCCATGTAGCTTGTCCATAGGCATCTTAATATGATGCCTGAGGTTGAAAAGAAATAAAATTGCTTCCTCCAGTGATTCCTTCCATGAGAAATATTTACAGCACATCCTCATATAATGAAACATTAGGTAAGGAATCTATGTCTGGAATTTGAGTTTGAAAGCACCTAGAAAAAGATCTCAGATTTCAAAGAAGAATGTAGAGGTTTATTAGTAAAGATAATCAATCTTTACATGCACATATTTGTTTTGGATGCAGAAATTTGTGGTATTAGGTGCTTGTGCATAGCTAGGAAGTTCCATTTGTATAATTGATTTCCACAGCTGAAACCATCATTCTAATCTGTTCTTATAGAGTAAGCATTCAGCCATGGGAGACAGGTCACCCTGTCGTGATTCTGGTTGTGCCTATTTCCCTCCACTGGTTGGAAAAGAAGACCAGCTTGACTGGTCAGCAGATGGTGGAGTCTGGCAGCTCTCAATGGCAAAGATGCAAGAAAATGCTCTGAGTTTCCTTAGATATAAAATGTTCCTTTTTAGCTAATTTTTTTTCTAGAAGCGTACCTTTTCTCTGACTCTGAACAGTAAGCAGATCCACCTAATATATGCCAAAATTTGACCTCATTGTTTAATAGTTGTAGTTCTGCAAGTGTCATTTATCCACTGACTCCCCAGATATGAATGAAATACATTCCTATGAGTGTATAATGTATCCTTTTTCCTCCACTCAAAGGTTGACCTTATAGCAAAAAAAAAGACCAAAAAAGGAAAAGATTGCATTTTATTCAGTGGGCTTCAGACACCTTAAAGGGCCCTGAAAAAGACACTTTTCTTATTGAATACACAATCCCTGCTGTTCCATCATTATGTAAACTGACAGTAGAATTGTTTGTTTTGAACTGCCCTTTATTCCATTGTAACCACTCTTTTTATTTGCTCTTCTGCATCAAATGCTGGGTGACAACTCCCTGGCATACTTCACATTAGTGACTAAAAGATAAACAACAGAAGCCAAATGATCTCCAGTCTTTCATTGTCCTTACAGTAACCCTTCGAATAGGATGTTTTGCATAAGTTGCTCTTTCTTAAAGTGTTGGTTTGTCATTCTTCTGGCAGGCAAGACATGATCCAAATAATTCACATGTCTCTTGAGCATATGATTCAGTGAATGGCTGGGTTTTTTTCCTACATATAAAATGATGCTCTATCATAGCACCATTATAGAAAGGCTTGAATAGAAGCTCTTAACTCTTTCTGCAGGTGCCACACTTGACTGCTGCTGTACGTGGCACTGAGTCCCAAACCCACCATAGAGTGCTGGGTCACAGATGCAGATGTACATCTCTGCACTCAGTTGCTAAAGATTTCTGTATAAAGGATTTCCGGCACCTTTCCTTGCAGATGTGGCACCTCAATCATTCTCCTTGAATCATGAACTGACTACTAGACTAGACTTGCAGAAAAATCTGTTTAAGCACTGTATGAGGTTTTTCAAATCCTAATATCTCAGAGCCATGGAGTGACAGACCTTGTAAAGCCTACAATTCTGAGCAGGAGTTCCTGTTGCCTTGGAAATGCAGGGAAACTGTTGAAGCTGAAAATAATCTGATGGTATCAGAGACAGGATTGGTGTCTGTTAAGAACTTGGAGTAATAAGGCAATTTAACATTTATACCACATGTTCATTTGTAGGTGAGGTATGTCAAGATTGCTATTGTTGCTAACTCCATTTTCCAGAAGAGAAAATGCAAAGTTGAGAGACTTAAAGTGAGGCTTTGGAGTACATATAAATCCCTGCATAGGCAAATTAAGACCGTACTTGAAAAAGTTATCATCTGAAACATTCAATAAACTGTAACATTACATATCAGCAAATTTTTAAAAAGTGCGACATAAGTAGATTTAAATATCAGTACTTACTAGATGATGCAAGGATTTCTGAACTTGGGTAAAGCCTTGTGTTTGACCTCCCAGAGGAAAAAAAAAACAAAAAAACCCAGAGTAGTATGGGTGAGAAAAACCCCAAATTATCTAAATGTGCATTTAGGGCTTAATGCTCTCTATATGTTTAACAAGGAATGTAAGAACATTGTGTGGGGTGGCTGTTTTATACACATATACACATGACTATGTATAACTAAGTACTCTGCATTTGAAATGTTCAGGGACAAGCATGGGACAAGACATGGACAAGCTCAAGCATGTCCCATGTCTCCTACCTAGTAGTTTGATTTCAGTGTACTGTCTCTGACAGGTCTCTTCCTGATAACAGGAGAATGAAGCACTGGGGCACACCTTCACAGATGTGTTTAGAACCAGGCCATGAGATTTCAACACTTCTACCACTCCTTGATTTCCTGCCTATAATTTTTGTTATGATTAACCTCAGTTTAGATACCTAAAACTTAGTGGTCTAAATCTGAGCTAGGCACCCCATGCTGTCCCTGCAATCACTGGGGAAAAATAGCTCCAGTGTGCAACTCAGCTGAAGCTAGGAGATATGTCTACAACAGGTAAAATTAACCATCCTGTGGGGGATCCTATTTCTTTGCATTGACTATAAAAGGACTGAGAATGAACTGTTGAAATTCACTTCCCATATGTATGTCTGAAATTAATGGTGATGAATCCCGCTGCTTATTCTTTTTTAATCCAGCCCTGACACGTCAGTTAGATAAATTCTGGAATCAGTGTTTACCAAAGGTACAGAGGTTATAGCAGCTGTGGTCTCAGAAAATATACCTCAAATTTTAAGGACCAGCAGACTCTTCAGACCCCTACCTCACCTCTGATTTCCTTTCTGCCATTCTCCTGCTGTAGCTTCTTGGTAGTGCACATTCCACGACCTCAAGATCAGGAGGCCACAAACTACAATAAAGATGGTTCTGAAACAGCTTTGGTCTACTAGACCAAATAACCTCGTGGCTAGTGTTTTCAGAGGTAGGACAGGGGACTTATTTCTGTTTCCTCATTTGGAAGAAATATTTGAATTAGAACCTACTGTTATAATCTGCCAGATGAAAGTACCTTCTTAAAAGCTTTTTTATTTAGTAAAAAAATCTAAATGAAACAGGCCTTCTGTCTTCTAGTTTAGTATTTTATAAATACTTTTACTATAACTTCCTGATTTCAGGAGAATAATGCTTCACTGTCTACTCACAGCCAATGTGTTTTCAAATTGCTTTGGTAGTAAAACATCCATAGACACCCAGGAAAGTTTTAAACTGCATAAATAAAAATGTGCTGTTGAAAATTTCAATGACATAAAAGAAATACAAATATATTTTGGCAAATAAAATGACAAAAAAAGACAACAAAATAAACAAAAAAACCCAAGCAGAAAACCCAAACTGAAACTAAACCAAACAAAAAAACCCCCAAAAAACCAAAAAGTCCCCACAAAACTCAATTATTTTCATGCTCTCTTGTCCAATTTTACTTTTCTTTTCTAATGTTGATCTTTCTCCAAGAAAAAAATGACATTTTAAGAAGAAAAACTTAGCAAAGTTTCATTAAAAATGTCAAAATGAAATGTTATGACATTATGAAAATTAAACATTTAATTGAGAACAGATATAAGTATAATATTTTAAATTTAAAAATTGCCTCTTTTTTGTGCAAAATTGTTCACTTAAGTTGATAATCCTTTATATAGAGAAATTGCTATTCATAGAAAAAATTGTCACTCAATTTTACAAGAACACTTCCTACAGAATAGGTGTAGGCCCCAGCTTTCTTTTTCACTGGTTTATCCTTCTTAGTTCTGGTGTTTCCCCACTTATCTCTGTGCTGTCTGAAAATCCCAGTCTTATCTGCCTGAGTTATCCATCTGTCTGGAGTGTTGATGTTTAACTCAGAGATGATACAATACTTGGAAATATTGTACTTAAAAATGGGTGTAGCACTCCCCCTCATTTCATTTATAGCTGGCTTTTTTGGAAATATGGAGAACCTTGCCAGCTCACTGAGACAGTGTATTTAAAAAAAAAATTCAGCCAATGCAGAAGTTCAAGTTATATGAAATTACAGCACTGAGAATCTTGCCCACCATTTCTGCTGTGAGAAGTCAGTCTCTGAAATAAATATGGTCCTTCCCACAGTTGCCCATATAATGAAAATGGTGCTATTTTACTGGCAATCATTTGAAAATATTCCTCTTTTTTAGCAGTCAGCATTTGGAAGGCTGGGGCTAAAGTTTTGTGTAGAGCATTTCTTGGAATAATGCACTCTTCCTTCAATTCCCTGGGTGTTGCAGAATTCTATGAGAAGGATGACATTTTGTTTTTCTCAACAGCTAACAGATTTTTATTCACATATTATTCCTGTGAACTTTCAGTTCCTTTTCCTTATGGAATGAGCTGCCACTCACATTTTTAAATGACTCATTCTCTCCTTGGGTGAAATGGCCTATTTCTTACACTGCCTGTTGCAAGATGCATCCCCTTTCTTTTAGCTACATGCCATCTAATCTTTGAAACACCCTCAGCAGCCTGGTTTTCTCTTAGCAAGAATATTCATTACATTTTTCCCAATAAAAGACTTTTGCTGTATCCCAGGGATATTGTAAGTGACTTTAAACTTAGCTATAGATCTGGGGATGCTATGCCTATGTATCCAGTTGCAAGAACACCATCAGATACTTTTGATTCCCCAATAAAATAGGCCCAGTTTGTAGTCAGTAGAGGTTTTGGATTGCTACTCTCCTTTTGTGAATGTTATACATTATTCATGCAGTAAATATCTTCAAAATGAAATAAAGTAGCTGCCTAGACTGTTTACACAATCCACCTCCTCTTCCTGGACTCCGCTGGTACATTTGCAAGAAGACAGCACTTGTGATTGATATTTCCAGCTTGATCTCTACGTAGCAAATTTTGATACAGACACTATACCAATACCATTATATTTATAATAACAAATGTGTTCTACTTTGAAGTTACGGGTGCAGTTTCAGTGTTTATTAAACAGTCAGGAGTTATAGATCTATTAAGTGGCTGATGGTACCTTAATAGTATAAAATGTTGACAAAAGAGATAAGTTCATCCTAATCATTACATTTATATGACGATAACATCAATAGAAGGAAAAGTAACGGGAATCAGGATAAAATGAGATAAAGCACACGATGAAATGGAGGGTGATTTGATACAGCCAGTACAGCTTTGCCAAGGCCAAGTCCTGCCTGACTTAGTGGCTTTCTGTAATTGAGTGGCTCTACCAGTAGACAAAGCACTGGTTACAGGTATCATTTATCTGGAATTCTGTAAAGCCTTTTGACACACTCCCCCACAGCATCCTTCTCTCTCAATTGAAAAGATATTTATTTGATGGGTGGACTGTTCAGTGGATAAGGCAGTGGTTGGACAGTCACATCTAGAGGGTGGTGGTGAAGTGCTCAGGGTCCTGATGGACATCAGGGACAAGTGGTGTCCCTCAGGGGTCTGTATTGGGACCAGTGTTATTTAATATCCTCATTAATGACACAGGTTGTAAGAGCTGAAATGAAGGATGTGGCACTTCAGGTTGCTTTTCTAAATGTTGTTTATTGTATCCAGATGATACAGCAATTCACAGATCATGGGTGACAAGAGCCCAGCCCACAGCCTTTTCAGCCAATGTGGCTTTGTCTGAAGCCAACTCTAGTTCTGGTTACATCACATTATATACTTTTCGTTGCAAAGCATCTTAAAACACGACGACTAATTAATACTTTTACTTATAGCCTATCATAACTACTAACATTACCATATTTATGTTACTACATTTCAATCACAAAAAGTTAGTATGTTACAGTTTAAGCTAGAAGTTGTTTTTCAGCTTTCTTGCAGAGGAAAATTTTGAAACTTTTTTTTACTTGCAACATGGCATTTTTGTTTGCCTGTGAAATTTTTTTTGTTTTGTAAAACATTTTTTGTTTGAGGTGCATTTATCTTTCGCTTGAAGTCATAAAAACCCCTTCCAACTAATTTTACCCTTTGGGTTTTTAGTCATCTAGTAAGAGTGGATCAACAATTCTTTTCTTCTATATCAAAACTTGCTATCATTTCTATTCCTTTTTCAGATTCTACATTCAAAGATTTTTCTGTTATACATATATATTTGTGAGACCTTCCTGTCAAATCTTTATCCCTTCCAAAAACAGGTGAAGGGGGCAACTACACTCTTAGCAAATTTTCAGATGACACAAAGCTGAAGGGTACTGTTGGCAAACCTGAAGGATAGGTTTGGGAGCTGGACAAATCTGAGCAGTGGGACCGTGGGAATCTCATGAGGTTCCAACAAGACCAAGGACAAGGTGCTGCACCTGGGCTGGGGAAACCCCTGGCATCAGCACAGTCTGGGGATGAAGAGAGCGAGAGCAGCCCTCCCAGAAGGACTTGGGGGTGCTGGTGGGTGAGAGGCTGGACATGACTCAGGCATGAGCACTCCCAGCCCAGACAGCCAAATGTGCCCTGGGCTGCATCCAAAGCAGTAGAGGGAGAGGATTCTGCCCCTCTGCTCTGCCCAGATGAGACCTCACCTGCAGAGCTGCATTCAGCCCTAGGGTGCCCAGAACAGGAAGGACATGGACCTGTCCTTCATGGAGCAAGTCCAGAGGGGGCCACCCAGATGATCAGAGGGATGGAGCCCATATACTATGAGAAAAGGTTGAGAGAATTGGGCTTATTCAGCCTGGAGAAGAGAAGGTTTCAGGGTGACCTAATTTTGGCCTTTTAGTACCTGAAGGAGCCTACAGGAAGGATGGAGAGATACTATTTACAAGGGCCTGGAGTGACAAGACCAGTGGGAATGGATTCAAACTGAAAGAGAGCAACTTTATATTAGATATTAGGAAGAAATTCTATATTGTGAGAATGATGAGGCACCCAAACATTTGCCCAGAGAAGTTGTGGATGCCCCATCCCTGGAAATGTTAAGACCAGATTGGATGGGGCTCCGAGCAACCTGGTCTAGTGGAAGGTATTCTCTGCCCACAGCAGTGAGACTGGAATGAGTGTTTAGGTCCCTTCCAACCCAAGTCAATCTGTGATTCTATGAAATGCTGAAAAGGAGTGTTGAAAACTTAGTCTGTCCAAGGTAGAATTTCACCTTATTCATTCACAGAATAGGGTCGATATTATTGTCCTTCCTTCAAAAAACCAGCCTTTAGAGAATATGCAGACATTCCTCTCAGGCACTGTTCTTTGAGAAAAACAATTATTTCCTCTGGGCATCACACTTATTTGTTGTGTTTGTAGGCAGTGAGGGGCAAGGACAAAGGAAAGGATGCTTTTCTCATCATCAGCCCTAGTTACAATTCAAATCAGTGTTTAAGAAGTGCTTTCTAGTCCAATCCAGACCAAACATGCAGGTAGAGGGGCTCCTGGGAGTGTGGATGCTGTCACACTAATGTGTAGGCTAAACAAAAATTGAAAATATTTCTGTATTGTAAAAGGATTTTTATTGCAGCATGAGAAGATCTTGTATATGTTACTAGAGCAATAAAACAATAGTTATTTTATCTAAACTATAGAATTTTATAAGATATCTGCATAGTTGTATTATGTGCTATGAATCATATTGATTTTCAGTTAATTACAGGCAGAATACATTATTCTCAAGACAGAAGACTTGGGGACATTTAGAACCCCTAGAGTTAGGCAACACCTCAAGGCAGCAAACACCTTTCTGGTGTTTGAAATTTTAGACTCAGGTGCTTATATCCATTTGTAGTTCCAATGCTTTATCTATATGAATCCTGCCACCATGACCCCAGATCTTGGCAGAGACATATTGACCTGATTTCAGCTGGGTAAAATATTGGGAATCAACCAATACATGGTGTTTGTCAGGAATGTGGAGAATGGCAGCAGCAGTAGCAAAATAAATATAGCAGAGATAGCTAAAATAACCAATAGAGGCAGGCTGTTAGGCATTTTACACCTAAAGGGCTTCAGATTTGGATTCTCCACTTGTTAGCATTGGGTATATTTCTTTTCCAACCTTGCTCAAAAGACACTGGAGACATGGAGACTATAGATGACTTGTTAGGACTGGGTTGATGGAAATTAAATCACCTGTAGTCAACAAGAAGCTCAGGCTTAAAATCTTCACTTAATTAATATTTCTTTTGGAGGTAACACCAATCCCTGGTGTGCTTATCATTAATTTGAGAGGTGTAACTAATCCCATTTATTCCAAAAAGAGTATTTTTGAAGTTTTTGTAATTCTACTACCTTCTGTGGGACCACACACCTGCTTAAGATGAAACACATGCTTCTGTGCTTTGCTGAATATGAGCTTTGGATTTAGTAAAAGCTTAAAGACTGACAATAATAATAACAATAAAACTGCTATAATTAAGACAGTGACACTAAGATGGTTACTGCTGTGGCTACACTGAGCCATATATAGGGTAACATACAGCACAGTAACAGTAATTACACACTTCGCTAGTTTTTATTGTAATGTATGCTATAGTGCAACCTAATTTCCATCCTGTGCATATTAACCCAAGATACATTTAGAGTGTTTACTACCTGGGTCGTTTGAACAGGAATGGGGATTATGTGTTTAATGTGCATGTAGAATAAAAATAACATTTGCATTACTTGTATGGAAACAGGAGTTATAACGAAAACTTGCACCTCCTAACCACAGGACTTTTCAATATTAACTTATTAAAACAGCCTGCTTTGAGACTGTATTCAAGCAAAGTTTTCACTTTACAACCTTACAGCCTTGAGTTCCTAAAATATTGCTTTTGTTGTCAGACCCCCTTCAGGCAAGAGCTCATTATGTTAGAAGTCTAATCAATGTATATAATTGGAAGGCAAACAATGCTGAGCTACAACATTGTCAAATTAAACCCAATTTTGAATGCTGTAACTAGTTAAGTACTTGAGTGCTTCAGCAATTTATGTTATATGGAGTATCCAAGAAACTTGGCTGCATTTAAAAGAACATCATTGCTGCAACCCCCTTTTCCATCTGTGGGGTTTATAACTCAGCTGTTTTAATGTGCTTTGGGCTGAGCAAAGGTGGTATGCAAGCTCTTGAGCCAGATGCTGTAATTCTCCCTCCCTTAAGCCGTGCAAAATTAAAAAGCTGTGGGTTGGGCTGCTTTTGAGAAATTGTTCCTTCTAGAATGGGAATGGATAATTTTGGCCAATTTGGGATATTTCATTCATACTCATCAAATACAAAAGTGCATTGATTTTTCACACTATGGTTTTGTAACTCATAGTCCTACTTAGTAGCTGGTGTAAAAATTAGGATGGTAAAACATATAAGCCAGGATCTTTACTGATACCAGTGGTGGTAGCTGAGTTTCCAGCTCAGTTTTACTCCCTGTTGGCTCAAAAAAAAAGACATTTAGCCATTTTATTTCTTCAGTCTCCTCTGTTACAACTTTCTCAAAATGTTAATTTCTTTATTTTATAAGAATCTGTGGATTTACACCAGATATTTATGGCCTTGCCTTTGTTTTCAAACCTCTTCTCATTTGTGTTTATTGATGAGAAACAATGAATCAGACCTTCCCAATCAAGACCAGGGTATTTTTGCATGTGTAAATCTGATGACTAAAAATATTTTTTCTGGGATTTTTGGTCAATTATGTTCTCTCCCCTCAGTCATCTGGGAGACTGATAGTCCCAATAAACTCCACAAATAATGTACTTTTAAATTTTTGTCACAGACAGAATTTGATGTTAAAAGTTACCATTTGATCTCCTAGTATTATTTCCAACTCTATAAATTCTAACCATATGTATTTTAATTTTCAAGAACATCACTGAAAAGGGCAGATGTCTCTCTCTTCACTTCTTTTCAGACTATTTCTTTCTGGGCTTTATTAAGAGTCACATTCTCATGGACTTTTATTTATTTACTTACTTTTGAACACCTTCTGATTGGCTCATTATAACTAATGGAGTAGTTCCTGCACACACATTTACATGCAGTTAATGTGTATCATGCCATCTGGAACTAATGATCTTGTAGAGACAGCTTACTTGCTAATAAATCACTTTCAGCTATACTTACATAGGCTTAGAAGGGTTGGTTTTGGGGATGTTTTGCCTATCAACAAAAACAATTTTTTAAGCCATTTGGCAATTTTCCTATCTTTTTCAAATCTATGTTAGGGCTCAACTTTGCCACTTTTATCCATGCAAAGAAGATCTAACTATAGCAGTAATACCACTGGCATCACTGGACTTGTGGGATAGAGAGGAAATTCTTCACTCGATTTGTGATTCCACATTTGAATACATACAATTATTTAAGTTTATGTGAGAAACAGATTGTCCTCACTTTGACACAAAACAGTGTATACCCATTCAAATATACTTAATCTTAAACATGATAAGAACTAATGCTGTTATGAATAATCATGTTCTTGAAGAGTCTTAGTAGATTATGTATTCAAGTATATCTGTTAAAATTTTCCAGCAAAATTTTGATTTGGGACTTATGCTACTAAATGAAATGGTAATTTCTCCCGTTTTTCTCTTTTCTTTCTTTATCCCATAAAGATAGTAGCAACCTGGATGCATTTATTGCAAGATTTTTAAGGAAATATCTGGTTTAATTCTGGTTTGCCCTTCATGAAAACATCTTCATTTTTTTTGTATGTGGTCCCAGAGATGACTGATCTATGTGGGGAGCTGAGAACTATATGGTCTCTGCGCAGCAGAGCTAATTAGCATGAATATAAAATTGTACTGAGGCTTTCAGGACCCAAAAGGGCAGCTTTGTAGACTGCTGCCCTGAGCCATGGAGCCATTAATGTTCAAGGAGTCTTTAACATGGTGCAGCACCACACTAGGCAAACACATATTCTGAATTTGAGATAGTAACACCAGCAGTTCTCAAAAGTTTTTTTATGTTTTTATGTTCATCTCAATGTCAGCATGGTAGAAAAATAATATTCAGGCTGCAGGTAAATGATCGTGTTTCTGATTTTGTTGTGGCTGTACAGAAGGGGAAGGGGGAGGCTTTTCTGGATGCTGGAAAATGCTGGATGGAAATCTCCAATCAGAATTATCTGTTCATATGAAACATGTACATAAGGACAAATAGTCCTAATGCAGGTTGTGGTACAGTGATACTGACAGCAATTTTGGTCCTCAAGTTTCCAAAATGTAGGGATGAAGTAAGCTTAACATAGGGACGTTTGAAGTTTCAACCCCACCTCCACCTTTTTCTTCTCTCTCATGTATCTGACATCTTTCTCATTCTCAGTATGTCTTATTTTCCCTCTGTAGACCAATTCTGTAGCCTTTCTTCATGCTCTCTCTCATTCTATTCTGGTTTTTCCTGTGGAATAAACTAATCATATTTCCCTTTTGCTGAGGGTAAGGGCTTGTTCTCTGAGACTGCAATCTTGTAATTAAAGAAAGCTTACAATGCCAGTGTCAATCACACTGCTCTGAAAGTGGATAGCAATGACCTCAGCTATGTTCCATTATACAGCACCTTTCAGACTATGATCAGGAAAGTAATGCTTTGGGGACATGCATCTGACTCAGCCTGTAACTAAGGGTTTAAATGGTGTCTAGACTTCTGCTCCTGACCCATTCTTTCCTGTGCTTTACAAGATAATATCCACATATGAAGAATGTATGAAAGACTATATTTTTCTGTTTTTTGCTCAAAACATGCTGTGCTAAAAATGCCCCTGTAGGACCTGAATGGAAACAAATAATAAAATGGTTTGCGCTGGAAAGGATCTTTAAAGGTCATCTAGGTTCAAAACCCTTGCAATGAGGAGGAACATCTTCAACCCAGTCAGGCTGCTCAGAGCCCCATCCAGACTGACCTTGAGTATTTCCAGGGATGGGGCATCCACCACATTTCTGAGAAATCTGTTCCACCATAATAAGAACAACAACAAAAAAAATCTTCCTTATATCTAATTTTATATCTACTTCAAATCTATCTCCTTTCAGTTTAAAGACATTACTCCTTTTCCTATTGTATCAGGCTCTACTAAAAAATTTGTCCCCATCTTTCTTATAAGCCCCTCTTAAGTATTGTAGGGTTCCAAAAAGGTCTCCCCAGAGCCTTCTCTTCTCCAGCCCTAGCTCTCTCAGCCTGACTCCATAGGAGAAGTGCTCCAGCCCTGTGACCATTTTCATGACCCTGCTCTGGAGTCTCTCTAGCAGGTCCACATTGTTCTTGTGTTGAGGATGCCAGAGCTGGGTGCAGTTCTCCAGGTGGGGTCTCATGAATGCACAGAAGGGGAGAACTACATTCCTTGACCCTGGACCTGCTGGTCACACTTCTTTTGATGCATCCCAGGACAAGTTTGGCTTTCTGAAGTGTGATTGGACATTGTCAGGTCATGTCCAGCTTTTTTTCCACCTGCACCCTTAAGTCCTTCTCTGCCGGGCTGTTCTCAATCTGCTCATCTCCACAGTGCAGCAAATTAAAAAATCATGATAAATGTTAAAATTATGGTCTTCAGCCCTGTGATTTAGATTACTAGGATCAAAATAGCCATTCCACAGAGTTTTCTAGAAAAACTAAAACAAAAATGCAAACCAAAGAATATCAGAATGTATTTTATCCAGCCCTTTTCCTTCCTCTTATTCTAGATAAAAAGAAGTGCAAAAAGACATAATTTTCTTGTGCTTTCTTTCAGTATAATAGATACTTCCCACCCACCTCAAGTGAATGTTATCCTCAGAAATGTTAATTTTGACTCCCAAATGATAAAAGTCATGGTTAAGGAAATACTATTTATTAATGCATCCTTTCACTTCTACACTTTTAGCATGCATGTACTGTGTGATTTGAGCATGATGTAAAGATGATTAAGGTAGGTTCATCCCGAGTTGGTAAAATTGCATAAAAGGGTGGGGATTTGTTAGTTTGAGAGTGAGTACCATCTAGATGCATTATTGTGATGCTTATGTGAAGCATCTGTTCTGTGTTTTTGTGTTCTGTTTCTGGGATGTCTGCTGTGGGACAGGCTCCCATTATAAGGTTGATGTGATATAGGGTCTCCCGGAGAGTCTTAAATCCTTTCTCCATAACGTACACTATTTGAAAAGATTGCTTGTGAACAATTTTTTTTCTGAATTGTATCAATTTCTTACCAGCCATGCTCATGATGCAATTTGATCTATCACTTCAGTTCTCTTCAAACACAATACAAGTGTAAGTGGAGACATGATTTTCTAAAGGAAGAGACATGAAATTAGTTTCCTTTTTTGAAAATCATATAAAGATAGGATCCAAAGGCCTAACATAATAGTTAACCTAGATGGACTGGATTTCCTTTTAAAGACCTTCAGAGATACTTATCTTCCCCATTTACTATACTGGAAGCCAGAGTATTTGTTTTAGTAATAAAAGGTACATTATTCTCCTATTAACCATTGAGACTACAATCCATGAACCTTTGGACTTTTCTATATGAGTATAAAACATTATTTGGGTCACAGGTTAGATTTTTGACCATATGGTAAAAATGATGTCCATGTTTCCTCTTAGTATATGCTACATCTTCAGATTTTCAGATGATTACTATTGCTTCTAGGTTAAATCAATAAAATATGTTTTAATGTTCTTGAAATCATTGAATTCCAAACAATCCAGGGGACTATTTGGCAGGAGTAGAAATTTCAATACTGTGGCATAAGATATCAACACAAAAAATTAAAGTCTATCTGAAATACTTCTATATTTAATCACTGCTTGAAGAAATTATGCTAAATGTTTTTGGTAAATATTAACTAGTTATTTAAAGCATTATATTTATGACTTTTTTAATGTTAAAGTAAGAATGGTTTAAGGTAGGTGGAGCAGAGGATTAATATTTAAAATGACCTTTAGCTACTAGAAAATTGGTTCAAAATTGACAAAATGTGATTCAACAAAAAGTTTATGTGCAATACGTTGTGAAATCAATTACACACATAGAAAATAAAGACTAGCCAGCTAGGCAACATCACTGCAAAAAGCAGTGAAGCTAAAATGGACAGAAAACTTAACACAACATCAACAAGTTGTTATAAAAGGGCAAACCACCTTCAGCATTATAGGAAAAGTAATGTTAAAGCCAAGCAGGTAATTATTGCTCAGTATCTTGTGCTAGGGGAGGAAGCATCTAGGGTACTATCCCCATTTCAAGAAGATGAAGATAAATTCGAGAGAATCCAAAGGAGGCATACAAGGATGATTAGAGACTGGAAAACATCCCCTCTGGGGAAATGTTCTAAATAATTAGATTTGCTTATTCTAGAAGAGAGAGAATGGGGTTAAGAAAAAGGAAGGAAGTCTGCAGGAGAGTCATGTGGGAGCTGTGGTAAAATATGCAAAAGGTTGGAGTTATCTGTTGTTCTCAGAATCTACTGGGTTTGTGATGCAAAAACTAATTTCCTTAATTCTTGAGGGAGTGAGACAAAAAAAGTCTTTTTGTTAGATACTAGGCATTTATTTTTATGAATTTTAATATTTTAAAATTTTAGAATTACTAATTTAAATATTTCTTAGTTTTTGATAATTTAATTAGTTTTGTTGCCTTTTCTTTTATTTTCTTCTTTTCTTTTGCCCAGGCTTTGGAGAACAACAGCAAATAATTGTTCCTTCAGTAAAGAGGAAAGACAAAGAAACTTTTTTTTTTTTTTTTTGGTCTGTGAAGTTCTGTTTGCCCTTTTCCACTCTGAAAATGTTTTGAAAGTTTCAAAAACTTGAAAACTTGAAAAGTATAAAGATGACCTGCAAGAGATATTGATGGAAATACTGATACACAGAACCACAGCAGGTGTGCAAAAAAAAAACCAAATGTGGAAAGTAGATATTTCCAAAATATAGGGAAACGAAAATTAGAGAAATGTTTACATCAATACCAAACCACATGGTCTATCAATTATCTGCTCTCACTACATTTTAATGCAAAAGCATGTTTGATTGTTGATCAGATGCATAAGTGACCTTTACTTGTCCCCAGTCAGCCTCACCTGGAGCCTTCCCAAGCCCTCCTGATGATCCTAAGGCTTCATTTCAGCTCAGCCCTGATTTCCTTTTGCTCCTGCCTGGGCTTCCTGGATGGACTCACTGGGATGG
This sequence comes from Toxostoma redivivum, assembly GCA_013397375.1. Taxonomy (NCBI): domain Eukaryota; kingdom Metazoa; phylum Chordata; class Aves; order Passeriformes; family Mimidae; genus Toxostoma; species Toxostoma redivivum. Next base: position 1,704,652 of record VXBI01012389.1, on the reverse strand, counting down.
ATATCACACATGATATCTTGCCAAAGTTTTACCACATACACATTTTTCTTGTATTATATAGGACAGAAATACTAAAATTTAGCTTTTTACTTCAGAAATTCTATGCCAGATTTTATTTCCCCTGAAAAGATAATGCAAAAGAAGGAAGAAAAAAACTTTAAAAAGAAAAATATATATTGTTTATCTGAGTGGTTATTAGTGGCTTATCTCTGTGTAGGAAATTAACTCCTCCCTGGATCCTGTCAATTATCTTTTCCCTGGTCTTTAGCCAGGCTAGCTTGGGCTCTGAGCAGAATTTTTCTGGTGAGCCTCACAGAGCAATAGCCCTACTAGTAAACTTTTTTTTTGCATGCACAATGAGACATGCAGCTTGTTCAAGAAGTCTTCCAGACATGACAAACCACAAATTTCAGAGCACCCTTCACTTCTACATAATAATTGCAAGTCACTTGGGCTGCTACCAATATCCAACTGCAAAACACCAGTTTCACCACCAGCCTTGTCAGAAGTCACTCACTCTTCAACTGAAATAATAATAATAATTGCCAGAATCAACTAGGAACCTCTGGGATTAGGAGTATAAATCCAGTATAAACACAGCTGAAGAACATCCTTGCTTGCTGTTTTTGCAAGTCAGTTATTTGCAGGAAAGGCACTGACTAGGGAGTTAAAGATTCTGGAGAAGGCCTTTTATAACCATTATGTCTATTTAAGCTCTCTTCCATGCAACCTCTGAAATGTAATGATTTATTCAGGATAGCAAATAAATTCTCTTCCAATGGCCTGAAGAGAATGTCTCTGGAGCCAGGCTATAAGGGCACCTTTTTATTCCTTTGTGACTAGTTTTGAACCATTAATAATATAGTCTTGATAAAAAAGCATAAAAACCCCATAAACATTTTTGCTGACCGTGTGCTGTATGGTTCAGATAAGAAACAAATTGTGTTACTTAAATCATTCAAGCTGCTATTATCATGCATGTCTTGCATCATACAATCCTGATCCACAGGTTCTCACTGAAAACAGTCTTTTGGTGCCTCAGGTGAACAGGCTCTTCCTTCATAATAAGCTCAATTTTTAAATTATTTTCTGAAACGTAGTACCTGTATTTTACTGATACAGGGCAAAAGATGTTTCGAATTTGGTCTGAAAATAAAAAGCAAAAATAAAAGATATAAAATAATTATAATGGATAATTAATTTTGAACATTCTCTTTGAGAAATAGGTAGCTGTAATAATGAGTCAGAACTATTTAGCAGCACACTTCGATTCCTGTATTTGCCTTGAAAGAAAGTAATTCAGTCCATTTTACCCAATCTAGTGACTTTTTCTGTGTGTGAAGACCAATCTAAAAAATTAGGACCTGAATTTCAATTTGTTGCAGCTGCCTTTATATAGCTAAGATATAGTATAGATGGCTATGTCTGTGCAAGTTTGTTTATGTCTCCTGTGATCAATAGAGAGACATAAATATTTTTAGAGCACAATTAATTTGACCAAATGTAGACATCTCCTTTTGAATGAAATTAATTTTACCTTGGCAATACTTAATTGTCTCTATTGATTATTAGAAGAAGCTGGTATGACTAATTTAGATAGAGTTATCTACACTTGGTCAGGCAAGTCACACTTAGCATTATGGAGGGACAGAAAAACTTTATGCAAACCTAGAAGAACCTTGAGATTCCAAAACTTTTCTCTTTGCTGAATGGGTTAAAAATTTTTCAGGGTTTCAGAAAAATATACTTAAGGGAAAATAAACCAATGGTGACATTAATGACTTGGGTATTGCCCTTCTGGTTTTCCCATTTTTTTAATACTACGCAGTGATATGAATTTTATATTAAAGACAATATGACCTTGCTCTATACATAAAAATAGTATAACACTAGAAAACACGAGAAGTTAAACATTCTGGATATTAGTAATTTCTAATATTAAAGTAATTTTTCTTTTGCCGGCAACTTCATGAGTTGTGCTTCTAGAGTTGAGGTTAACATTAAATTTAGTTTTGATCTGAACAAACTCAGCTTATTTAAAAGCATTGTGCCAGAGTTACTCTAAGTACATTGGTGTGAAAACCAAATAACTATTTTCTACAATAATGAAATTTACAGTCAGCTTTGCACATTGAAGCCACAGCACTACCAACCCCACAAATGAAAATTCAAATATCCAGAAACAATATACAGAGTTATAGATGCATAATCTTTAGAGATAATCTATCGCCACACAGTGCCAGCAGAAATTCAGGCAGGATGAAGCATGACTTTGTTTTCCCTTCAGTCACTGAGCAGAAAACCTGGAGCTTTGCTTCTCAGAGGTACCTATTGGAAATTACTGTGGAGGGAACCCCAGCTGATGAGCTTGCCCCTGTCCTCCCTGAGCAATCCTAGCACTCTCCAGAGGAAACCAGTCCCATCTGTATGTCACACAGCCATCAACATTAGCGTCCTTGGGAGAATTTTGGTTTTCTTTTGTCTCTGACTCTTTATTTTCTGGGCTCTGCTTATCTCTCTGTTTCAGTTCAAAGGAACAAAAATAATGGAAAGGTTATGTCAGAGCTCATCAGAGCAGTGCTTTTCCAGCATTATACTTTGTGCCTTGTTCTCTTACAAGGGTGCAGAGAACATGGCTGGCTCAGAGGCTGTTAGAACAGTCCCACTGCCAGACAAAAACAACAATGATGTGGTACACGTCCATGCTCCTGATTTGGAGTGAGTGTCATGGTGATCTTGTCAGTGTGTCTTGGTTTCCTCTTGGAGCTGTCTGCCTTCAGAAGGAAAGTGAAGTCTGGACAGCACACAAACTGGGCATTTAAGAGAAATTTAAGAGAAAAGACCTTTGAAGGGAAAACAAGGGCAAGCCAAGGTGACAAAGTTCTTTGTTAGCTCCACATGATGTTGTATCAGTGTTGTTGGAAGCTCCTCTGGCTGGGGTGGTTCCACTGTGCTTGGAGCCTTGCCTGGTTGCTCTCTCTAACCACACTTCACTCTAAACACCCATTCCCTACAAGCCCCCAGAAGACAGAGATGAAGACAGAGGAGTGCAATGCAGCTGGAGTGGTTACCCAAAATGATTTGGACAGCTACATGCATCAACGAGAGCAAGGAAAACAGGGCAACCACAAGAGAAAGTCTCAGAAACAGGTGCCTTTGGGGCTGCTCTAGTGGATGCATCACCACAACCTGCTCAGCCTTTCTGGCAGCTCTAGAAACTGTTGGAACTGGAGCATAGGATAATCCAGAATATTTTCATTTTTGTCAGGCTGCCTTATCCCAGAGAAATTCAGAGGGTGAGTGCTCCTGTTGCAAAGTATTTCCTTTACCTTTCTCTGTTCAACACACCTCAAGAAAAAATAGAGATGAAAAAATTAAGGAATGATGCAGCTAAACTCCTCAGGCCTGAAACAGTAGAAATGGGAAGTCAAAAGGGAAATGACAGGAAAAATAGGTTTTATTTTTTACTACAGAAGAACTCAGATATTCATATCAGAGGAGCTGTGGATGCCCCATTCCTGGAAGGTTTTAATGCCAGGTCTGGTGGAGCTTTGAGATACCTGATCTAGTTAAAGGTATCCCTGGTCACAGCAGGAGGTTTGCAACTAGATGGTCTTTAAGGTCCTTTCCAACTCAGGCCATTCTATGATTCGATGATTAAAAAGTCAAGTGAATGTACAACAAATATGATAACAACTATATACCACAAAACCACACAAAATCACAGCCATATGGTAACTTTATTTCTGAAAATGATTAGTGTGGAGCAGCCCCATTTTTGACTAATTTTCAGTTTAGTCATGCGTAGATGACCAGCTGTGGAACTAATTATAGAAGCTTGAAAACCACTTACACTTGTGTGAAAACAAAATATGAGTGATGATGTCAGAGTGGACAAAAAGGCTGAGGTGATCTTTTGACTTTCCTGAGTCTGGAATAAACAGCCTCATCATTTTATTTAGGATAGATTTAATAGCCTTGAAAAGAGATCAGAGGCAAAACATTTTAGATTAAGTACACACACAGATAAACTTTTTCTAGAACAGGCTCTTGACAGAGCAATTGGTGTTTGCCCTGAAAAATGCACTACCACTGACCCCATGTTGGACAGACAAGGCTCTAACAGTGCTAATGGTCTGCAAGGGAAACCAAAATACTCCAGAAAAAGGAAAAGAAAATTAAATCAAAGACAGAAAGTAACGAAAAATCATGCAGAGTTTAAAGTCGGAATCCTCACTAAATCATACAGAGTTGCAAGACAACTAAGATTTTGACAAGATACAAGATCTGCAAAAGATTATGCTGCTTTGTTAATGTTTGTGAGTAGAAGGCAGAGTTTGCACAGCATGGACAAAGAGGATGCCAGCAGCCTTATTAGTTTAGATGTTTGTGGTTTTTTTCAAAACAAGAACAGATAAAACTAGTAGAAAATATCTAAGCTATCAACAAAAAAGGTAAATATATTATTTATTAATTCTAAGTTGAACATGGAGCCCAGATTTTCACCCTGTGCACAGTAAAGCTGACGGTAGCTGTGTTCTGGGCAGACTTTCTCCTGCTCTGTGTTTACAAAGATATGTGTTACACTGGGCAGTGATATTGGAAGGCAATCATTTTTCCTTTCCCCAAAGCAGTAGACCTCTGGATACACAAGTAGAGCCAAAATGTTATTAGAAACAGTGCTTTTGGCACTGAGCAAAAAGCCATAAGCCTTATGATTAAAACTTTGCACTTTAGGGAACTTACTCCCCAAAGGGAAGATGAAAACTAAATATATGGGTAAATAATGAACTGGAAAAGTTACAAGTTACACTTTCACTGTGTGGGCATATGTGTGTGTATATACTCATTTTCAAGTGGAAGCAAGTTAAGCCTCTGGTCTCATGAGGGAATGAACTGACTGGGAATTCAGGGGATCAAAGCAATTGCGGATGAGTTAATTTAAAAAAAAAACAACTCTCAGTAGGATCAGGAAGAAAACTGGCAGAACTTAAATGTCCTGAAGTTAATGAGTTTAAGAACTGACAACTTGTGTGTACTTAATAGCAGGAAAAAAAAAAAAGCAATACTCCCTTTCATATTCTGTGTGTACACTCAATATAACAAGAATTTGCACAGTTCACCTGCCTGTTGTTCTACTACATCAGTTGTAGCTCTTCCTCAAACCTGAATTCACCTACTACATGAGCAGTTCAAAAGCAAATTTGCCATCAGGGAGGATTAAGCTCTTAGGGAGCTCCTGATTCCTCTCCTTAGCTGGCACAAGGGCAGGTCGTCCTCCACCAGATGTGCTTGAATCGGGCACAGGGAGGGCAGCATGGAACTGCTCTTCCAAGAGGTGAGATTTACAGTTTTTGAACTCAATCATGGTTTATGGAGCTTGATTGTGTTTAAGCATTCTCTAAAGCTTTATCTTCAGCTCATGGCATAGGCTTGTTCACAGCTTCTTCACACAGAAGTTTGGGTTGTGTTAAGATCCTGCAGTGTTTCACAGGAAATGAGTTTTTGATGATATGATGTGGCTGTATGGATGATGTTTTGAAGAAAACATGACTAATGGCCTTGAGGTTTCTGTAATGACTGAGGTGCTGTTCTGGTGTAAAGCAACTGAGATTGTAAATCTTTGATGGACAAGAATAATGTAGCTGAGACCAAAATGAAAAAAATGGTACAGAGATGTAACAAGACTTAGTATCTGGGCATTAATATAGCAGACAAAACCCAGTAAATGGGAATTTTAAAAGTCTTGCATATAGGAAAAATAATCTTTACACGTGGAATGAGAGACTGAGCTCATCATTACCACTCAGGGGTGAAGTCTTTGTATTATAACAGGGTTTCTTTAGGAAATATTATCTCTACTCTTCTTACTCTTCTTACTCTTCTTGATCAAAACTCAGTTAGCACTAGGAATTATTAAGAATAGAATAAAGAACAAAACAAAGAATATGTGATGGTACTGTATACTGGTTCTAAATATCATGTCCCTGTATAAATCTGGCTTGTGGTTTTGTCCTCTAGAATGATACAGAAAGACTCTACACAGTTCATAGAATTGTAACACAGCTGTTAAAAAGCTGACTAAGGAAGCTGGAAGATAATCGGTCTTCAGTCCAGAAAAAGGGGTTAATTGAGGGAATGGAGAGAAATCTGGGACTTAGGTCAACAAGGCTGCAAACAGCATTGAGTGGATCAGTCAGTCACTGTCTGTCCCAGCACACATCTGGAGAGAGTTGGCCATTAGTGGCAGACTCAAGGTAGTCTTCAACTGAAGGCAGAGATGTAGTGGAAATACCTATAACAGCATACTAAAAGTTTGTATACATTCAAGGTACAGCTGGACAAATTAATTACAGAGGAATTCCTTGGGATACTTCAATTCAAATAAATCATATGTGGTTGAGAGGGTCTTTGAGTTGAAAATTTATGAATTCTAGTAGAAAGGTTTGGGGATATGTCACATGCATTTACTTTTATAATTTTTTCTTAGACATACAGCTCTGATCCCTACTGAAGAAAAAGTTCTGGGCTGGCTGGATACAAAATGGATGCTCTGTGTTTTTAAATATCTGTAGATGCAAGTAATACTGTGGCCATAACAACTTGATTTCATTACCATGCAATGAAAGAACATCAGGCTGAGGAAGGAAGGGGAGTGGGAAACACCCACTGCATTTTTTTCTTCCTATAGCCAGTGAAGATCTATTCAATGGAGACCGTGGAGCTTGAGCTGTGATTCATCTGGTCAAAAATCATTGGCTGTTTTTAGAGAAAATGTGTTCCAAATTTGACGGATTGACTGACTCTGAGCTGATGTAAGATGAGAGTGATATGTTCAGACAGAGGAACTTATATTGTAGATGACTCAGTCAGTCAATTGAACTTTGAGACCTCCTAGACTGGCACACTGAAAAGAAATGCGTGCCTAACATAACTGAGATAACTTGGTAGCATGACTATGTAAAGATGTTAAAAAAATAAAGAATGCAATTTTGCTCAAGAGAACAAAAAGTATAATTGCACAGATGTCTGTCTTCTCTCCCAGACACCCAGAGCTTTGACAGCAAGAATAGAATCTAGTTATTCTTAACACTCAAAGCACAGAATTTTAGCTCATACTTGGTACTATGATATGAGGTAACTTGGGCTTCAATAGTTAGGACGTGGAGAAGAATGAAGGGCGGTAATAATAAAAGAAATCAAGACCACTGGAACAAAGAAGGAAGCTTTGACTTTTTTATGCCTGTAACTTTATGAGGATAATGTCAGTGTTGATGAAAAGCACTATGTTGGGAACAGGGGCCTGGTGATTGTTTCCCTTCCTGATGTTCAGGGGTACAAAGACTAAGCGGCAGCTGCCTGAAAAATGTGTGAAATTCCACTGTTAAGGATTTTTCTCCCAGCAGACAGATGGATTTGACTACACTGTTTGGCAGAGCCTTACTTTATATATGGTCGATCAGACTGAAAGGAGACACTGAATGCAGCATCTGCTTTTCATCATCTGCAACACTATGGAGCAGCACGTTCAAGTCTATAGAGCAACACATCCCCCAAGGCCCTCTTCCTTAGGAGACATATCCAAGATGCAAATTTCACCTATGTATGGGTAGGTAGATATATCCATAGTAGTTAATATCACCTATTTTATGCAAATTAAAGTTCAAATCAAAGTAGAAAATTTTTCCAGGTGATAGCAAGCATCTTTAGGGAAAATAAAAGCCTACTGATTTTAGCTTTGATTATGAGGAACCTAGTGTAAAAAAAGGAGTTTCCAAACATAAAGAATGCATTTTTTCAAACTGGATTTAAACTTAATGAGTCAAAATTATTTGAACACTGTGTAAGATGAGTATTAGATTTGTGATGATTCATTTGCAAAGGAAAATTAAAGCTGTGTTGCAAATTATATATTTTTTAAAAGGAGTCAATATTATTCAACACTTTTGTCTTTAAAAATGCACTGCAATGGAGATGAAAATATCATCTCTTTGCAGGTATTCTGTGGGTGTTCAGATTAAGAGCATTTGCTTAGAACAATTACCAAACTAGAGCTGCAAACCAGGGAAAGACCTGTTCTATTTTCTTGCCAATGTGACAGTGTGCCTAAGTCTAGATGGCCTTATTATCACAAGGGACCACATTTGGCCACCAGGTACCTCTATGTAGCTAGTGAATCAAGTAAATAATTACAAACTAATTTACATAATTTCCACAATAATAAAATTTAGCCTGTTGTTTTAGCAATAAAATAGAGGCTGAAAACAAGATAATGATATCTTGAAATAATATATGCATGATTTTTTCTGTCTTCTCTACAATAAAGGTTTTTTTAACTGCTGTTGATCTCTCATAATTTTCTTCCAGTCTTTTTCTCTTAAAGACAACATTCCAAATTCCAGCTGATCTCAGTTATTTGTTTTAGTTTCTTGTCCTTTAGAGTCACTACTGGTTTTCTGAACACAGAACCTTTCACTCTATGTTTCTTTCTAACATCACAACACTGTATTTGCACTCAAAACTGTGATTTGGAATCTTATCTTCTTGGACATAGGTGTGATGTTCCCAATTGTTTTGTGCTTTAATCTACTGATCATGTGAGGATACTCAATGCAATGTTGTCCCCAGGAGCATTGCATTGGTTGTACTCATAATAAAGCTATATAATACCTGCTGTATTCCATTAAAAACTCTCTGATGTAACTTTCCATGAGAATATACTCCTACTGGGTATTGATGCTTCTCTGGAGCACTCAAAATATTTTTAATATCATGCACAAGCATAACCTCCCACCACCACTGCCCCCATTGCCCTTATGTAAGCCTGTAAAGGGACCATTAAAAATCCATTAAGCTTGTTAGTTTGCAGAGCTTTTGGGGAATCTTGATGCAAGTTTTGCTATTTCAACACTTACAGGCTTCTATTAAACGTAGCAATCTTTAAGCTATAAGGGTTTACTGGAATGGCCCATTAAGTGAGAGTTTTCTAGGGGGGATTATGTCTGAGAGAAGGAGGGGAGATCAGAGTTGTAATTATACAAATGGATTTTACTTTCTGCATTTTGTTTTTAAAGTAAAAGTGATTTCTGTTATCTCAAGAAGCCCAAAAGCAAAACATTAAAGAATAAATGGATGGTGTAATGATTAAAGTATTTATGAGGGATTCAGGAAAATAGTTTCAAGTATTTGAATTTAGATATTCGAGAAAAAAAAAATCACTTAAGAACTGCTCTGGAAGTGCTGAATATCTAAAAAGTTATGTCTATTTAAACCACAGCTGTAGCTGTCAGGATCTCTTAGAATCAGACATTTTTCACTTCTGTAATACGGAGTTAATAATACTTCCTTTTTATCCTCCTGTCTATTTGGGTATTAATCTTTTTAGGGTAAGGTCAGTCTCATTTATGACCTCTAATTTCTCATATGGCTCTAAAAAAATATTAATAAGGAAAAATATGCCTCTCTGGAGGATCTTTTCACTTGCTTAATTGGTATTCACATAGGAAGCTGTCCTAAAGATTCTCTGGATTCTCGCTTCAACAGTATGCAGCTATGCTTGTTCTCTCTGACCAGTTACTCTTGCATTTTTACATGAGCTCTTTCACTGGCAATCACTGCCCTTGAACTGCAAAGGGAGATTCATAAAGACTCATTGCAAGCTATTGTGAGGATAGATTGGTTCCCCCATATGAGGTCTAGCTTTTGAATTGTTTGTTATTTCTGGAAAGGCATCAAGTTCTTGAAATACCATTGAGCTGCTTATGGAAATATATGGTACTTGACAGGAAAAGTAAGGTTTCACATACTTTTGGGTTGGAAAGTCATATCTAACTCTGCTTTTAGTATGCATAAAAATCTGGATGATGTTTTCCAACTTTTAAAATAAACACAATTGTTTATATTTGTTGTTTTCAGATATTTGTATGCTGCTCTGTTGTAAAAGGAATTTGAATTTTGGTGTGAATATAGTCTTGGGGTCAAGAAGATGCCTTTTACTCACTTCATATCTCCAATCCATTCAGGTTTGGCTCAATTGTTAGCTGCCAAAAATCACTATTCTCCATCTGTGCTTTCCTCACTAGAGCTTGCTAGAGGCTGTCTGCAAAAATCCGTCAACATCCTATCAGTCCTGCCCCTGCACCAACGTAGCATCTTGTTTAAGTATGCCACAAGGATGAAGCTCCAGATGGGATCATGAAAAACTGGTTCCTTTCCAGCTGCTCTTTCCTCATTTAAACAATATTGTGGGTTCATATGGAAGGGAGATTGGGCTGATAATGACAAGAGCATAAGTTCAAGTTTTGCTTTTTTTCATTAAGTTGCTTCAGTTAACTGTGTGCCTCTCTCCCTTCTTATTATGCCTCTTCTAAAAGCTGCACAATCTGGAAAGTAATCTCTAATGTGGAGCAGCCAGGATGAAGCAATGCTATTCTGTCAAAAGGATTCATCAAGTCTTAACATAATTCTAGAGCTCTTTGCTGTGTTGTCTATGTGGTGAGACAGCTTGTGCATATATAACCTCAAGTGCAAATTTCAAACTTTCAGGTTTGATCATCTTATTAAAGAGTACTTTTTTTCCTAAGGCACCAAAGACAGGCAGTGATTTATTATCTTTTCACATGCAATAGCTTGTAGGCAATTCAGAGGCCTGAAGAACACTTAAGGGAGGACAGATTTGTGCATGCAACTTTAATTTTCACATGTACTGACTGTTGAATGCTTGATGTTGAAAATGTGGTGGCACTGATTGGAAGCCTAACCTAAAATGTAATATATTCCAGGTTTGACTATGCCTGCCACTGATTTTGAATAATGTACCCCTGAATGGTGTCCTCTACAAGGCAAGTGTGCATAGGTTTTGAACTGACAATAATTTTATAGCAGCCCAGCCAACCAATAGACCTGGTTTATTTAGCTGTAGTGAAGCTGAATAACCTTGAGGCAGAAAGGAGCAGAGGAAAATATTTATATGTTCAAAAGAATGCACACAGTGACTCAGGAGTCAGCTCCATCCTTCTGCCTTTGCAATTCCGTGAGCATAATTCCTGCTTGCGTGTGACCTTGCATCTTGTTTTACAGTTTATTTAGTAAAAAAAGAGGAAACTACGTTTTTTTGTGGGAATGCTTACATTTCCCATAGCATTCTGTGGTGCACTACACTGTGTTGGGAGCATGATGGATTTCAGAAACTGCAGTAATGGGAGCTGACAGTGATGGATAGTTGGAAAACTAAGAACCTCAGGACTGATCAGAAGAGGGTGCTGTTATTCTGGGATGGTCTTGCATCATCAGTGCCAGAACACAGACAATGCCTCTGCGAGATTCTGGAGAATGCTGCCTTTCAGCACAGATGTAATATTAAGGACTTGGCTATCGGTGGTAGTAATTAAGAGACAATAGCACTTTTCACAGTGAGACAAAGATTTCCTGAATAAACCTACATTTGGCCACTTCTGTGGATAGAAGCTCCCCTACCAAATCAAATTATGGAATTCCTCCCTTTCCTACCCTGCAGCAAACTATTGTGTATTGCTGCTCTACACTACTGAACAGCTGTTCTTGTTCATCCTACAGGCAATTGCATGTGAAAAGATAATAAATCACTGCTTTCCTAATCTTGAAAATACGTATGCGTATTTCAGCTGTAGAAACCATGCTGGGTGAATCCATGCTGCTAAATAAAAGACCACGAGGGAGCAAAGACAGTCTTTTCCCCTTGGAGATTTATATCACTGGTTCTAACTCTCACAAAGAAGCAAAGATGTCTTTGACTGCAGACTCCAGAGACTGCTCCTCCAAGGCAATGAGGATGAAACTCTGTTGGGTTTGGTGCTGTCTGTCCAACATCTTTCTTCAGTTCTGTCCCACAGCCTTGGTATCCTCAAATAGCCACTGTCATGAAATTTCCTAGAGGTCATCTTTTACTTCTGTGCAATAAAAATATTATGCTGATGGGCTGAAACAAACCTTGTGTTATTTCTGACATTCTGTACTGAAAAGCATATTATAAAATGATAATTATGTGTTAAGGCTCTGCAGGTGCCACTGGGGTCGAATGCTGGCCCAGGGACAAAGATGTGTGGTTTAGACACTGCCAGTCTCCTCGACAGGAAGGCAGTGAGTCAGTTTAGCACTGCCCTGTGACAGTGTAGTTACACATACCCATCAGCTACTCCTATAAGAGCCAGCAAAACAGCGCAGTGATCACTCTGACTGAGACAGCAAAGCATAAGTCGCATCCATGCAGATACTTATCCAACAATTGTTCAACAGTTTTAGGGAGCAAAGATTGTGTTAGAGTCACAACAGTACTGACAATCTGACAATATGGATAATTGTGGGGTAATCCCTGGAACTGGGAACTATTTGTGATTTTGTAGAACAGATGTAAGCACAGGAGCCAATGTGTGTCAAGACAGGGATGTTCATATACATAGAATTATGTCAGCAATGGATTTTTCAATTCTGGGAGTAATATATTTGAGAAAAATTAAGGCTGAGATTTGCTAAAGAAAATAAAGAGGATTCAGTGTAATTCATATACCTATAATCTTTAATCAACAAAACATGCAAGGCAGTATTTTCTGGCTCTGACACTTAGTGACACAGCCCAAATTGAACTGCAGAAGAAAATACTTTTATCCTCCCAAACACTGCTGAAATAGTCCCACCTGTGCCTTGGATCTTGGATCTTGGCCCAATATTAAATGTGAGTCTGCTTGTTCATCCTGTGCAAATTTGGGCCACGGTGGATTAACTGTTTAGCAGGGTGAACAGTCAGGTCCTGTTGTATGGGCCATGGGCCTTAGCCCTGGCCCTATTTATTTTGGTAGTGTAGGTATCATTTTACAAGTTTAAAGATCTCAACACAGGTCAGATAAAAAAAACAAAAAACAAACAAAAAACAAATAACAAAAAAAAGCAAAACAAAAAAAAACCCCACAACAAAAAACCCACCCACCTTTAGAAATATTAGCACAAACTTTATTTTTTATTTTAATGTTGTATTCATATTTGAAAAAAAAGGCTCTTAGCCTCCTCTGATAACCAGTTGTGCTTAATCCAAATCAAAACCTGGTTAGTTTGCTTTATTTTGCTCTTAATGTGAAACATGCTGACCTGCCCAAATTATCTCCAAAAAACTTCCACAGGAAGACGTGGAAAAGTTCACATGAACTAACTAGAAGTTTGGTTTCAAATTATATTAAGTACCTATACAAACAACTAAAAGTCAGCTCTGAGTCACTTTGTTTAGCTTATGTCTTTTTCTGACTGCCCCATGTTAAAAAAAAAATCTCTGTATTAAAGTTTCTCCATGCAACACTCCACTCAATTCCTCATGACTGGTGCTTGTGAATTGCTCACTGTCACTGGATTTTAAGGTGAAAAAGCTTCGATTAGTTAATGTCTACTGATTGACTCTGTGAGGGAATCCATGCTGGAATAATGGTGTCAAATGGCTTAGGCTTGAATCTGCTTCCTGGGGAAAGCCAAACTTTCACTGCCACCTGACAAAGTTTTGGCACAATCCTAAAAGTAAGTTATTATGTGGCACTAACCTTTTCTAATGCAATATTTACCCTACCATTTTAATTTGGATTAGGAATGTTGGTTCTCATAAAGGAAATCTGAAACGAGATCACTCTTGGGCTAAATTAAATAGAAGAATACTTGTTCAGAAGAAAACCACAGTGAGGCCAAATCAACTCCATGAACACCCACCCCACCCTGTATGGTTGGACAGAGGTCCTCAGAACCATCTGCCTCATTTGACAAACTCATTCTGGCTTCTGCTGCATTGATATTGTAGGCAACAGCCAATAATGGAGTGATTAACGTTGATTGAAAAATTTCAGAGGCAGAAGAAAGGGTTACTTGGGAGTGCCATGAAAAAGCCCACAGAGAGTTAAATTTAATAGCAGCTATTTTAGACATCAAGTATTAGGAGCTTGCCTGACAGGCATCTTCCAAACATCCCTGCTTTCTTGAGAACTCATATATGTGGCTATTGGTTTGTTTTACTGAAAAGACCAGGCTATGAAGCTTCATGTCACTGAGGCAGCCAAGCAGGGAGATTGCCTCTAATCCAGAAATCCCAGGGCTTTCGGAAACTGCAGCCCAGGTTCAGTCTCTCAGGGTGGATTTTCTTTGTATTAAGAACCCTTGGACTATTCCTGTCACTGAGAATTTTTGGGATTTGTTCTGAATTAAAACTAAACTAAGTTTTGAATATCAAAAACTGATGATATAATTAAATCCTCTGTGAAGCAGAACTGCCTTTGCCCTAGTAATTCTGATTAAAAAAGTGTGAATCGGAATAGTGATTTTAATTCAGGTGAGAGGCAGTTTTATTAGTAGAGCTGTGCAGGGAATAATACCTTATCTTTAGCAAGTTTTGCTTGTGTTTCAGTTTCACAAGCATGATATTCATATACTATATTTGAAAGATTCCCTCTCCTCCAAAAGAGTATAAAAATATCTGATAGTCAATTTAAGCTATTCTTTTCACATCTCCTCACAAACACAAGCTCTGCAAAGCCTTTTGTCTCAGCTGGAAGATGCTTCTGTTTGTTCTACCTCACGTTGAAGCTGATTGCCTCTCCAAAGTGTCTGATCTCTGTAGATTAGAAAAAAGAATAGATTTGAAAGATGCTTACAATTCATTTAATTTCAATTCCCTTAGTTTCTTTCATCCAATATTCTTGATAAACAAATAAATTAGGTAATCATTTCAGTGACTGTATAATTTTCATTTTCTATTCAGTATGCACAAAAGCCAAAGCTATTTTATTTCAACACCACTTTTTTTTTTTTTCTTTTTTTGTCACAAACTGTACAGCAATAAGATCTGTTCACATCTTTTTTTACGGCCTGCATCTATTCCAGATAAACCTGGCTACTTTAAGGGATACAATGATAGTATATTATTTTTTAAATATAGCTCAAAAAATTAACTGATAAAATTAATTCCAGGCTTTGGAATATTCAGCTTTAGGGCCAGAACAGATTTCTGTTGCTTTCTGTACATTTTCTGTCAATGAAATATAGGATTTGATTCAACCATGTTCAATCAAATGTTAGATTTTGACCAACACAGGTTGCCGGGAGAGCTTTAGGTTCCCTCTAACATCTATAGTGGTTCAGGCTCCTTTCCAACAACTTTTGTGAGGCAGAAAAAACAACCCAAGATAAATCAGAAGGCTGACTGGATGACTCTAATGTCATGTTACAATATTGATGCTGTCTGTGTCACAAAATGTTTCAGGCACTCCAATCATTAGCACAAGTCCATTATGAGAAGAATTTAAGTAGCAGAAGGAAAGAAACAATACCTGCCTCAGAGAGCTGATAAATCTTCCTGTCTCCTTCCCACACATACACTGTGATGTGGATTAAAATATGTGTTTATCTGACTCTTAATGATAGTAATGATCAATGAGTGTAAATAGCAGGTGCATTGTTTGCCATACACTTAGATTTTTAAAATGTGAATTAAATCTCCCCCTTTTTTTCAGAATTATCAATCAAAGAATAGAAAGCACCCTCAAGCAATCCTTTTCCATTTTCTCTTATTTGGAATTTAGCTAGATTTAGGGAGTTAAATCTATTCAGCTTTAAAAGAAGGAGAAAACAGAGGATTTGATTGTTCATGACATTTTGTTCAGAATCAATCATTGTCAACTCAGGTTAGACTGATTTACTATGAGCCTGCCATAGAAAAGATTTGCCACAAATGGCAAGGCTCTGAGCTGTTTCCACCGCACTGAACATAATGATGGATTTATCATTGCAATCAAGATGGTAAAACAGCATGGTCCCCAGAGTCGTGCACCAGGCAAATTGATCACAACAGCCCTGAAGTTATATAAGGGCTTTGTTTATCTGGTCTCAGTCTGCAAGAGTAGTAATCCAACTTAAGATAAGACACTCTGATCTTTACAGAAGTTTGGACAGGTTTTATCTCCTAAACCTGTATGTAGTAGAATTGTCTCTGCTGAGGAGTAAAAAGAACTACCCATTAAATGCAAATATTTTTTTTTATAATAAAAGGTAGTTCAACATAAACAGAAATAATAAATACTACTATTATTAATATCATAATTTAACAGCAGTTTCTTAATCTGTAAGTGAATGAATTTGCTGTCATATTTCAGTGAGAAAATGAATAAAACTGGAAGATGAACATTTGTTCCAATGCATTGCCTTTTCATTACAGGCATTCTTTCTTAATTTGTGAAGGACTGGCAATACTAAGCTTTCAGATCCAAATAAATTAAGGCTAAAGAAATATTAACCTCTCTACAATAGCACACTGGCAGACCAGGCTTTTGTCTATGCAGGAAAATTAAGTCAGTTTGCAGCTTGTATTTCTGAAGCCATGTTTGAAGGGGAAGAAAACGTTATTACTTGTCTTTGTCTGATGGAAAGTGAACTTTGGTGAGAAGTGATGCTGTAGGGAAAGAGATGAACCTCTGGAGTCTGTTGATGGGATATCATCTGGGAAGGCTTCAGTCTGCGACTCAGCCTTGCAGACTATAGCTCATTTCCCTNCAAATGATGATAGACCCTTATAAGTTTTCTTCAGAGAAGTGACAGAGACCTGGAGAAACTTTAATTTTATCCTGCATTCAGATGAGGAACACAACTAAATTTTTATTTTCACATGAAACACACCTGGGTGTCCTTTGGCACTGAGCTGGACACAAAAATTGAATGAAGTCAGAATGTAGCATATTTGTAAAATAATGAAAAATTTGAAAATAGTGGGGACATTCTACAGATTTAAAAGGCAGAATCATGCTAATGTCAGTCCTCGGATAGAGATATGAAGGGCTTTTTAAGCTCCCAGATGGAAAATTCCTTAAATTATATTACAAGTCCTCAGAAGCAGGAATCTATTTTCCCATTTATTTTACAGTATCTATATTGATAGGAGCAAATGAATACAGATTATTGTCTCTATCTTAATTTGGAATTTAATTTGATTGAATAGTTTTCTATTTTGAAGCTGGAATATATTTTTATAATGTTTGATTATATAACTGGCAAAAAGATCTATAGCAAATTATTGATTCACTTTGGATACAAATATAAGTCACAATTCATGGACAATAATGGTTTTAAAATTGTTATTTGGATTTACAAATGCAGTGGCACATCACCTAGAAAATTAAAAAAAGTTTAATTTAGAGACCTATTTTCTCCTCAGGGCTTCCTTTTGAGCACTAATAGAGACTGTTCTCTCTTTTCACCTAAATATTCTCTTCAGAGCACTCTCACACAGATATTGGCAGCACTGTTTGACTCAAAATACATTAAGGCAAATTTATTGTCAACTTAGCCTTCAGGGTGTACAGATAGACACAGAGTAGAAATATATAAAGTGGAAGTAAAGTAGACTTGTTTTGCACTATTTTGATATACTTTTTCTTGTTCAAAAGCAGTAGCTTAAAAAAAGAAAAAACTAAAAATGTAAAAAATTAATGTTTTTAACACAAAATTCCCATTAGTAAGATAAAATGGAATATCACAAATCCGTTTCTATATTAGACTATTTTCACTCGGGAATTATTCTCTCGCTTTAGCAAAATTATAAAAATTTATGTGTTCCAACTTAAAATATTGAAACTTTTCAGATAGCTGAATTTTACTATTTGCCCAGGAACCTAACAAAAAAAAAAAGTGTTCCTTTTTTGATTTACAGAAAATATAATAGATGAAGTCTTTCATAATTTTATTGGACATATATTTGTGGAACCAATCATGTGTGGTCCTTGGAACTCTAAAAGCTTGCCATAAATTATTTCAAAATTTATACGGAATCATGGAAACATAGAATGGTTTGAGTTTAAAAGGACCTTGAAGATCATCCAGGTCCACTCCCCTGCCATGGGCAGGGACACCTTCCACTACCCCAGGTTGCTCCATCCAACCCCATCCAACCTGGCCTTGGACACTTCCAGGGATGGGACATCTGCATCTTCTCTGGCCAGCCTGTGCCAGTGCCTCACCACCCTCACAGAACCTCAGTTTTTCTGTGACAAATTTGGCTGGCATAGTGTGATTAACTGTGCGTAATAAGAAAGGAAAGGAAGGAAAAATAAACAAACAAACAAACCAAAAAAGCATTCTGGATGAATGCTGAGCCCTTCACTCAAATAGTCAAATCATTGTTTTTCCTGCCCATACAAAATCGGGTGATATTTGATATGTTAAATTAGGATGTAAAAATCTGGGAAAAAAAAAAAGCCACTGATAAGTTCCTCTTCTGGATTGTTTGTCTTGGTGGTTTTGGCAAGACTTGTTTTATGGATAGGGAAGAACAAAGCTGACTTCTGGTGTGGAAAAACAAGAATGTGGTCACTAGGAGGTTTACTTTGTCCTAAAGTTTGCTGGGACTGCTAGATACTAATGGCTTTACAGTCCTTTATCCCCAGACTGCTGTCAAGGATGAGCAGCTCAAGTATATAGCCATTATACCATATTTCTGCTCTTTTCTTTATCAAACACAGCTGTTACTTTGAAGCTTCTTTTGTCCCCTATTTCTCTTTCCTTTTCTTGTTTCTCCTTTTTTGGAGGTTAATAGGATGTAGCTCATCAGTGATCTTGGGTCAAACTATTTGGTCATCCCTATCTAGAAGGCATCAAATGAGTGAACTAGCTCTTGAAACTGGCAACCATAGGTCAATCTGATTTTGTATTAACTTGCAGAAGGTCAAATGGTCTCTAAATTTGATAAATATCCCATTTCTTGAACTTCTGATGGAGAGCATAGACAAGGTGAAAGCTAATACAATTCTGGACTTGTACAGCCACACAAATAGGTACTACAGCTTAATTTGCACAGGACATAACTCAAACCCAGCTTGTGCTCCAGCAACTAATTCCTGTATATCCCAATGAAGTTAAAACAAATAACAGCAAAGAGTATATTTGATATATTTAGCCTCTCTTAGCACAGAAAACTCTCCATGAACAGCCTGATTCTTGTAAACTGCACTTCCATTTTAATCTTTCTCAGAGATGCTTATCTCAAATTTTGAATTATGCTTTTTTTCTTATTTTTCGTTGATGGATTAATCATTAAAAAAAAAAAGAAAAAGGAATCAGAGAAATGGTGTTTGAATCTAACAAGGTAGAAAAAAATTAATGACAGGTTTATCTCTGTGAGACTGGTCAAGCACACAAATATTTCTGGCATGAATATAGAAATATGAATACGAAGTTTTTCTGTTTGCGTTTTTCTGACCTGTTTTATGTATATGTAGATCAGACAATGGATTAAGATATGCTGCAGGTGTATCAGAATTGAAAATAACAAAAATCACTGAGAAGTGTGGAGAAAAAATAAGGCTGTGAATTGACAAGCACTTAGGAGAGCACTGACAGAGGAAAAGGAAGGAAACAAGGAAGGAAAAAGCAATAAAGACAAAATGTTGTGACAGTAGAGTAGTAGAGTATCCCGAGGTCTGGGTCTCAGCTGAAAAGTGGGAAGTTTGTGACTTCTTGTGTTTTACAGTTACAACCATCTCACTAGATATGTGATAGCTCCCTTGGTGTCAACTGAGTCTCTTAAAGATCTGCTGCTTCTTGTGAAGCTTTCTGCAGTGTATATATATATATATATATATATATATATGTATTTAACATTAAAATCTTTCTCCAACGTTTTTTACAAATGGGGCTGTTAGTACAATGCTGCACTACAGAGGCTGGGCTAAAGCAACCAGAAAGCTTTGAATTCAGCAACATAAAATATATTTAGCATCTGGAGGAATGTTTTGAAATACCTGTTTTAATTTCCACATATATATATATATACACCTTTGGGTTGTAAGAAGAGCCCTCATAATATGTTAGGCAATCCTAATTTATTGTTTTGTTTTGGTTTGGTTTTTTTCACAGCTGATAAATATGAGGGAAATAATTCTATTTTTTCCTCAAAGTTTTGTAACTCAGAGATAATGTCAGTGAAGTGCCTGAAGGTTGCTGTCAGGACAGAACCTTTCATACAAACATTAAAGCTCCTTGGGAAATGAAAATTCCAGGTAGTGAAACGTGAAGTTTCATCGCCCAAAGATAAAAGAATGTCAGAAATATTTTGAGGGTATGTTGGTAACACATAATTTTATTTATTATTAATATTGATAATATTCACTACTAATCTCTCTTTCATTGGTTCATTCTTAATTTGGCTATTTTAAATGATCTGCTTTAAAATGAATGATAACATTTTCTTTTTAATGTAACACTCATGCATATACAAAGGCCACTTATAGTGAGATTTAATCTCTGTGGGGTTATTCTAAACTCTCAGCTGCAGAATTTCAGCTGCTGATAACAGTAGGCTTTGAAAAGTATGAAACTGGATGAAATCAGAAACATGATTATTGTCACTGATTATTACTATCATCTATGTATGCCCTGTGGCATATGTATACATATTACTATCACAGGAGTTGCAGAAAATAACAGAAATGCTGTGATTATGTCAAACAAAGGTTTTGATGAGAAGGGGACTTAGTGACCCATGTCTGTGTTTTGTGGTTTTTGTTTTATTTGAAAGGTGAATTTACATACAGTGGTGAAGTATGTGATTTCCATCAAAACACCATTTCATATGTTGATACTTCTGTTTCGTAGAAGGTATCTCCTGGCAGTAGTTTTGGATTTCAATATCCTACATTACATGCTTCCACCAATGGGACAGGGTGGGCCTATGAGAAATTGGGAGGGGCCAGAGTGTAAAAATTGGTGAGATGCCTTACAAGGAAATCTAAAGAACTCTGGTAGAAAATAGAAAACAGATACAGCAGTAGATCATCTCCCATGAAAACACACAGTGGTTTCAAAATAGTTTATACTGAGGGTAGAATAGAACTTTTTTCAGCCACTGATATGAAAACCAAAATATTTCACCAAATGAACTTGTTATAACAAACATTTTTAAAATATCTTTCAGCATATACATTAAAATATCCAAACCAAAACATTTTGCATCCTATTTTATTCCTCACATTGACTCACATGATTTTGGGTGAAAGTGAACACTCCAGTTCTATGTGTTGAATGCTATTTTCAACATGAAGAGCCTGCAATTCACCAAGCATATATTTTGAAACAAATACATAGAATTTGCTACGTAAGAAGGGGAAAAAATTAATTGGTAATGCAATTTATGGATCTTTTTCTTCTGCTGTTCTCTGTTTATCTGAACTTTTTTTGCTAAGCTGCTCCCTGTAAACACAAGTAGTGTAACTGAATCCTCAGGGGTCTCTCAGTGGTGTCTCTAGGCAGTTGCTTGAAGGATTTGACTGAAAATTCCAGTTGGCCAATACATTTCAGGTAACAAGAAAGATGAATATTTTCAGGAACATGGAGATTTTGACAGTTTTGGAACAGATTGTCTAGTCCATAGAACTAATTCGTCTTCTGTGGATATTAAATACAGTAGGAAAAAAAAATTGTCCACCACTCTGGAAAGGCTAAAACATTACTTGCATGATTTTGAAATTCTCTTTCCATTTTATAGCAAGTAAATCTTGCTAAATTTGAGCTGACTTGAGACTGACCTTGCAACTCACAAGCTAGAACACTATTTTGAGCACAGTTAAACCTAGTGTTACAGTAAAATGGACAGCAAAAGCCCAAAAAGTGACTCAGAGCAAAAGATAATATCAGGAGAGCACTGCTTCATGGGCAGGTCTTTGACTTTTGAGGCTTTCTCTTTGAACTGTTTTAAAAAACAAGAGAAAAGCCAAGCCAGACAGGACGGGAAAAAGAAAAAATAAAAATCAAAAACTTATACAAGAGAAAGAGTAAGATCACTCAGCAATAAATCATACTCAGCTTTTTGATATTGAGTTTTCTTCCAGTTGACCAAATGTATAATTTTTTTTCAGAATCACAGAATTAGAGAATAGGTAAGGTTGAAAGAGCTGGTGATCCTTCTCTTTCCAGCCCCAGCTTCCTCCTGCTGAAACTACATTCCCCTCATGACATGAGGTGCAAGGAACCAAAAAGTGCTACAAGCTCCACCTTTTTTCTGTGTAAGCATGACATCATCCTAGAACACATTGTACAGGATTGTGACCAGTCAGTTATTGAATATCTCCAGTCAGGGAGCCTCCACACCCTCCCTGGGCAGTCTATTCCAGTGTGCTCTCTTGCACACAGTAAAGTTACTCCTCATATTCAGGAATATGTTTCCTGTGCATCAGGTTTTGCACTGTGCTTCTTGTCCTATTGCTAGGCACCACCAAGAAGAGCCTGGGTCAATCCTCTTGATGCCCTCCCTACAGAGATTTTCACATTATGCTGAGGTGCCCTCTAAGCCATCTCTTCTTGAGTGAACAGACTCACCTCTGCCTTTTCTTTTAAGGGAAATACTTCAGACCTTCCATCATTTTCATTGCCCTCCACTGGACCCACCCCCGGTGCTCCTTGTCTTTTTTGTACGTAGGAGCCCAGAACTGAACCCAGCACTCCTGGAGTGCCCACCAGGGCTGAGCAGAGGGGCAGGATCAGCTCCCTGCACCAGTGCACACCTGGATACCTTTGTCCTTCCTGGCCACCAGGCACTGCTGGGTCATGGACAGCTCGTTGTCCCCCAGGACACCCAGGTCCTTCTCCACAGAGCTGCTTTCCAGCAGGTCAGCCCCCATCCTGTGCTGGTGCATTTTGGATTATTCTTTCCCAGGTGCAGGACTCTGCATTTGTCCTTGTTGAGCTTCAAATAGTTCTTCTCTGCTCATCCCTCCAACCTGTCTAAACCCTTCTGCAGGGCTGCACATTCTCTGGGGTATGGGCCACTCACTCCTCCCACCTTTGTGTCATCAGTGAACGTGCTGAGCACGTGAAGCACATCATGTCATGGTAACCATTGTGAACATGCACTGTGATACCTACACTTGTGGTGCACATTCATGGCATGGTATCTGATATTGTGTGCTAAGTACAAAAGGTAATTTTTTGTAAGTGTTTTAATGAATCGCTTTCATGGGAATTAACAACACGATATAAGTACATGTTTAAATCTACTCTTGTTAATCAAAGCACTTAACTCTACATACACCTGTACCTCAAGCAAATTTTAAGCAAATTAAGCAGAATTTATGCAAATTAATATCACCAGGGTCCAGAACTACCAATCAAGCACCTGTGGTGAGGCAGTGTAATATGCCCCAGATGGGACCTTGACCTAACATGAGTATGTATCTCCTGACACCTGATAGTTTAGTAGTAACTGATATCTTTCCATAAATCATCATTATATCAAGAAAATTTGTACTAAATCCTTCACTTGGTCTATTCCTTAAATACAACTGGAATTACATAAACACTTTCTGAAATGATTCATTCCCAGGTCAAACCGAGTACCTAGATTCTTTACTTTGCATTCATGCACCTGAATTTGGTAAATCAAGGTATAGGGTACAATTATTGCATCAGATCCAATCTCAGTTATTTTGAAGAGGGGAAAAATAAAGAGTATAGCTAAATTAAAGCCTTATATATTATTAATTGCTTGTAGACTCCTGGAAGGTAATAGGAAAGGAATATGTTTTGCATTTGATTGCTAATGTTTTATTTTGTGCTGCAATGTAGGCAATGCATTGTCTACATTGAAACACAAACCAGGCAGCTTTGAGAATGCCTTTTGTTGGGAATGCTAGTGGCATGTTGAGTTAGTCTGCTAGTTTTTACTCTGCAGTGTTCCTCTAGGATAAATTTTCTTAATCATTAAAATAGCACATCTTACCACTAGACTGAGCTTTGCTGAATTCCACCTTCTGTTCCTGCTTTGTCTGTTCTATTAAAAGCCTTGTAGTACCAGTGCTTTTGCAATTTCTCAAATTTTTATGAGCTAAGATTCAAAAGAAGACATCTGGACCAATAATAGTTTTACAAAGTCATTCAGCTAGACCTTGGTAATGTATGCAAAGTCAGGAACCTCATCAACAATCACACTATGGATGGCAGTAACCTTTTTAGGCATTGACTTAACAATTTAATAGCATGAATCAACATGTTGAGACTCTGTCAATCAACAACATGTGCACTGAATAGGAGATGCCATGTAAGTCTAGTGATGTTAGCTTTATGTATGTCACAGTTTGCTCAGGACCTTACTCTTCCTGTTGTGGTTCTATTTCCCACCCTTTGTTTATAAAGAGCAGCATGCTCCCTCCTGGAAGGGAATAAAGCAGTAGTTTCACCAAATTCTCATGACCTCATCAGCTCACAGAATGGGTACAAAGGCTTCAATGGATTTTTGATTACAGCTTATTTGCAATAGGTGTAAATGCCTGAGCTGAATGGTTGCTGCTGTGTCTAAGGCAGGTTTGTTCTTTTCTGTTATGTTTTAAACCATTTCAGGGCAAGTTGAGATATATTTTGTGAAATTATTAGGGTTTGGCTATGCTGGAGTGTTTTCTCCTCTTTTATCTGGGCCTATGAGACAAAAGCACCAAATTTCCCTTGTCTCTACAAGGCAGCATGCATATTTCAGCACACCAACATTTTAACATTTTAAGAATTTTTTAAGTAGATTTGTCAGTTGCTCTGATACAATATAAGAACTATGTTCATTCCCTGAAGTGAACAGAACAAAAAAAAATGGACAATAAATTAAAATCACCCAGTTATAACTGTGTTCTCTCTTTCAGTCTAGTTTTACGGACAGTCTTGTAAAATGTTCTTCTACATGACTTAGCAAATAAATCTAAACAGTAGTTTGTAATTTTTGGAGCCCATAATGTGAAGCCGCACTTAAATTAGCTGTCACTTGAAATTTCAAGCAGCAGTAATGGGTTTATTCAAGTTGCAGAGGAAAGGGAGAAGGTAGAGTTGCTGTGATATAGACTTCTGATTAATACTTTTTAATGCCTGCTGCAATCACTCACCTTCATGTAGGGAGTGATATGAAAGACTATATTCTGAAACACTTGCTAGATATTACAGAACTTATTTAGTATAAGATTTGCTCTTGAGAACCTCTGAAGGACAGATTTTAATTCGTACACGTAATTCTCTGATTCATCCTTCTTCGTATCTGATGACATCAACAATTTTTAGATATTATTCATAGAAATTACACAAAATTTTAGGATTTTATAAAATACATATCAAGTTGGTCTGAGGACATCTCAGAGAAAAGGAAAAAATTCTCATTTTTACTCATTATTCATTAATTTGCTACAGCTTAAAAAATAGAGTTACTATGTATAACTTGAAAACAAAACTGAAAACTGGCTGTGGGATTTTTTTTAAGACTCATTTATTTTCACATTTTCTTTTCAAATCAGATGTTATCCGTTAGAATGAGTGAGACATACTTTAACCTTAAAAATGAGCTTTAAAAACAAGTCTTTTAAAGCTTTAAAGTAACAAGGACCTAACATCCAGACTGCTTAAGAGCCTTCCCAGCAAAGCCAGCCTATGCAAACCTGCTGGGACCACCTACACCATGTGAATGAACCAACATCCAGGCAAGTTGCAGCTCCTCTCAGACAGAGAAGTTGGATTTGGAATGTAGTTATTTATAAAGAACACCAGTTGAATTTCAGTCCATCCTTTTAGTGTAGTCTCTTAATTTTGACGGAATTTCTTGGAGTCTGATAAAGGGGAAATGGCAGGTCCTGCACCTCAGAATCACAGAATTATCTAGGTTGGAAAAGACCTCCAAGATCATCAGGTCCAACCCTTGGCTGATCACTTACTTGTCAACCAGACCATGGCACTAAGTTCAATATCCAGTCATTTCTGGATCTCCTCCAGGGATGGTGACTCCATCATTTCCCTGGGGAGCCCATTCTGATGTTTGATACCATTTCCCATGAAAAATTTCCTCCTCTTGTCCAACCTGAACCCCCCCTAGAGCAGCTTGAGACCGTGTCCTCTCATCCTGTCATTAGTTGCCTGGGAGGAGAGACCAACATGCATCTAGCTACAAGTTCCTTTTAGGGAGTTGTAGAGAGGGATAAAGCCACCTTGGAGCCTCTTGTCTTCCAGGCTAAACAGTCCCAGCTGCCTCAGCTGCTCTGCATAGGACATAGACTCTAGATCCTCCACCAGCTCTCTTGTCCTCTTCTGAACACCCTCCAGCACCTCAGTGTCTTTCTTGTAATGAGGGGCCCAGAACTGGACACAGGATTTGAGGTGTGGCTGCATCCATGCTGAATATTTGTATACAATGAGAAAGACTGGAAAGTCTTTGTAGGTAGATGGCTTTGCAGAAAAGACCACAGGGTCCTGGGGGATAACAAGCTGACTCAGAGGCAGCAGTGTGCTCCTATGGCAAACGTGGCAGTGTAATGGGCTGCATTAGGGGAGCATCACCAGCTTGACAGAGGAGATGATTCTTATTCTGTACAGAACCTGGGGAGGCAGCATCTAGTGCTGTCTCTGTTTCTGGGCTCCTGAGTACAAGAGGGAGATGGACCTATTGGAACAAGAGCAGGGCAGGACCAGGAAAGTGATAAAGGGACTGGAACACCTAAGGTGCAAAGAGAGCTGAGAGGGATGTGGCTCTGTGGAAGAGAGGAATCCAAGGGGTCTTATCAATGGTCTTATCAATGTGTGTAAATACCTGATGAGCAGAGTAAAGAAGGTGGGGCCAGACTTTTCTTAGTGGTGCCTAAATAAAAGACAAGAGACAAGGGGACACAAAATGAAACAGAGAAAATTTTTTTTTTTTTTTTTTTTTTTAGTTGTGCAGGTGGTTGAGCATGCAAAAGGTTTCTCATAGACATTGTGACATTGTGGAGACTTCATCCTTGAAGACGTTGAAAATGACCACTGGCCACATCTTCAGTGTATGTGTCTGCCTACTGAGAGAACAGACTCTTCCACTCATCGTGGGAGCTGGGAAGAATAGCAGCCATATCTGCCAGAAAAGGAAAGGAAGAACCTCCTACGTCCCATTATAAAAGATCTGGCCATTCTTACAAGAAAATTCAGTCACAATGAAAAGTGAATCTGTTGGGCCGAATGAGACCACGCTTGAAGGAAGAGGAGGAAAACAGAAGACTCTGTGTTTAGTATTCATCTAGTGAAGGAATAGTATATGACACCAGAGTTAAGAGATAAATAGTGTTTTGGAGAAATAAGAATGACTCATACCTAGAAAGCAATAGTACATAAAATATTTTGCAATCAGAGCATAGGTTAGAAGACCCTTGCTTAAAAGATTTACTTGGAGCAACAATGAAATTTTTAAAAATCAAAGCCTGCTTACAGGTAATTCAAAAACAGAAAGGAAGGCTAAATTTATCATATAAATTGTTTGCTGCAAATAGTTCTCCCAGTTCTTTCGTCTGTACCTAATTGGCTATCAATAATGCATGGAAATGCTGAGACACTAAAGAATCATGTAACAGGCATTCCATTGTGTAATTAAGGATCATTAACTATATTAATGACTTTTCTAATTCTTATATTGTCAACCAAAGAGTAATGCTTTACGTCACGAATATACTTTCAAACTTCTTTGCACCAGTGAAAAAGATACATCTTGCTTATCTAACTTCTGCAGGTAATTGACACAAGAGATTTGGTCTGAATAAATCTTGAGGAAGCTCTAACAAAAAGCAGATGACTAGATCAAACTGCACTAGGGGATTAAGAAAAATAAAGATTGGCAAACCTAATATTTCTAGATAGTGACTAGAAAGCTTTTAGTGGCTCAAGGGGGAAAAATGTAGCAATATATGTGTATGGGTAGAATACATATGAGATGATAAACCTGCCGCAGAAGAACTGTAGAACTGCCAATATGAAAATTGCAGATTTTAGCATCTGCCATGCGAAAGTACTGGTCACATGAGTTAAATCTGTAAAAGGCTCACAAAACTTGTGTTGTTTGCTATATATATTCTATCAAGAATATCTAGGGAAGTTATGATGCCTTATCCCTGGAAATGTTCGAGGCCATGTTGGATGGGCCTTTGAGTAACGTGGTCTAGTGGGAGGCACCCCTGCCTAGGGCAGAGGAGGTGAAACAAGGTCATCTTTGAGGTCCCTTTCAACCTATTGACCATAGAATTTTTCCTGAGGAGGACTGGGTCTTGAGGAGCACAGACACCCGAATTCATGGGATGTAACATTAGGCTGTGTGTTGAATCCAAAGTTTTAATCTTTGAGCTTTGCTAAGAAGAAATTCCTTAACACAGAATGGATAAACATAATGAATATTCTTTGCCTAATAATAAGAATTTTTAATCTATTCATGCTCAAGTTATTTATGATGGAAGATAAATATGCCTTTTTGTAGATTGAGATGCAGAGACCAGTGAGCTGAAATACTTTGTCAATGGTCAGCAGGGCGGACCGGAAAGAAAAAAAATCACAACTAAATCCCATAACCCAGTACCAAATTTGAAGCTTTGTAATTATTTTTGCCTAATATTTTTTTTGTACACCTAAATAAATAAATAGATAATGTTACAACAACACTTTTTGCAATGTGCTTATCAAGCATATTTTTAACAGTATTTTTTCCTTAATGATTACCTTATCGAAAGGATGGTGGGTGAAAGATTTTTTTTTCCCTTTTTTTTTTTTAAAGGTGAAAAGGTAATTCTATCATCTCCTTCAGCCATTACCCTGTGTTATTTGTTTATCAGGTCTTATATTTTCTTAGTGACTGAACTTACAATCCTTTTGTCTGAGACAAGATATTTCACTAAACTTGTGTTCTGGTGATATAAATGTATGGTGGATCTGGGTTGGTTTTTCAGTTTTCAATGCAACGTTCCAAAGCAATACCAATGTTCCAGAGTCACTTTTCATTGTTAACAGCTCGTGTGTAACCAATGAATCACCCAGAATTAGATGTTAGCTCTGTGAGTTCCATTTCTTCTGTAGGAATTGGTCAGATACTACAAATTTTTTTAAAGGTTATGATTGTGGCAGTAAGAAAATCATGCAAAGATGTTGTCATATTTCAGAAAAGTGCTTAAATATGTGCTTAGTATTATGAACATGCATAGATCCCCTTGGCTGTACCCTTACATGTGTCTGTGTTGACACAGTATTTTTCTTTAACAATGGCATTTTCACAGGAGACCTTGTTGTGAGCTTTTAAATGTGTATCAAATATCTAACTCCTACAGTCCATCTGAAAAGAAACTCTCCAGTCTATATATTGCCAATACAACAATTTTTAAGTTTTATTGAAAAATATTCACCATGCAGTTAGCTCGTCCTGTTCAAAAGATATTTCTGAATATACAATTGTGGACTTTTCAAATCAAGCCCAAGAAGGATTTTGTATATTGAATACTGCTGTGAGTCTCTGAAGTATTTTTTTCTTGGTGGTGGTGATGTTGTTTTCTAGATGTGGAGCAAGTGTACATTCCTATCATCAGGAATCTGCTTACAGTTCTCTTTGACATTAAAAGTGTTTCTTATGTAAATAGTTGTGATAACAAAAATAGATGCTTTCTATGTGTCACAACTGAAAGCAATATTACAGACATGCTTCTGTATTTTCACAAATCACTTACTGTAGGTTTCTCTGACCCATGGAAAAGTGAATCTGCCTTAAAACACGCTTTTGTGGAACAACTGGAACAATCTTCATTGTGGCTTTCGGTTTGTTTTTTCTAACATTCTCTTTAGCTTAACAATATTTTTAAGTCCTCTGGAAGTAATGTCATCTTGTGTGCATCATCCAGATAAACTGTGTCTGAATAAGTTAGTAATATTCTGACAAGAGTGTGAGTATCCACCCAAGGGGTGTGGGAAAAGGCAAGATTTATTTGGACAACATAATGCTGGATAAGAAATTCAAGGACACTGCCAATAAAGGAAGAAGTTAAATTCTGAACCTGGGTTATAGTGGAACCTGGGTTATATTGTGGGGGTAGGACACAAAAAACAAGGCAGCTATTTTGTCTACAATTTCCTTGAAAGCAAGATCTCCAACGCACCTTTTGGTGCCACTAATCCTTTGAGCATGAAAAGCTGGAAGAATGAGACAAGTTTTAACATCAGCTCTTTTCCAATGGACTTGACTGAGTTTATTTTCAATATAGCTGGAGGCTGAATCATTCTTTCCCTGGCTACTTTAATAAAAGACAAGATATTTTAAACTGGCATGATCTGATTTTTCTGAGTTTCATTACCACCAAATCTTTGATACCAGAAAGCAAGTAACCCTTCAGAAAAGAGCGGAAAGATGTAGAATTGTAGATATAGGGTCCTCTTAAAGCAGGGGCCAAAGATCAGAAATACCTTGTAGGCTTGGGAAATAAGTGCTCATAAAAAACCACAGCTGCTTTTATGAAATTACTGAAAGTTGATACACAGATGAACAAGAAAACAGATTTTCCCTTAATGTTGTCCCTAGATTTTTAAGCTAAGTCTAGCAGGTAGCAAGATCCTTCCTTAGTTTTGAAAGATATCTCACATCCAGGTGCTGAAACACATTTTTTAAAGCCCTGGAAACAGGACTTTAAAAATTCAGCATCAAGAATGCACCTGCAAATCCTCCACAGGTGTCTCATTCTCAAATATAGCACAGGAGCATTCATCTAATGCAGAGCCTAGTCTTTCCTGGGTAGCTCAGAGTGCTTGTACATGTGTTACAGCCTGGAAGCAGTCACATAAGATCTCAAAGGTCTAACATATACATCAGCTGGATTACTTTTGGACTTGGAAAGTAAGATGGCAAGTATTCTTAAAAAAAAAAGATATGTTTGAAGAGATACATAGAAAAATGCACACTGAATTGTTTCAAAATTGGCAGCTGGTTGGCTCGTTGGGAAAGACCCTGAGGACTGAAGTTTTTTCCAAAGAATTTTTTATTTTTATCTTAGTAGTCGTTATTGACAGAATTTTTTTCAAATGTGCATTCTCAATTACATTTTAAGGAAAACAGAAAAATAGCATTGTAATATTCTTGCTACAGGAATGAGAAGCTGGCAGAATTGAGCCCACCCATGCTTTTTGACTTAAAAGCTAAGTACAAAATAATCGGATTCATTTACTTAAACTGCTTAAATGATCTCTAGGGTAATTTTAGAGCCCCTCAAACACTCAGTTTGACCTTCAGAAGGATGTAGGTTTATCTGTAGAGGTGTGTCCTATCTGCTGTAACAGAGAAGATATATTGGACAGCTTGAGGTATCTCAAATGTCTTCATTTGGACAAATTATCCCATCTTTCTTCTGAAAGACAGTCAGCTAAGTTTGCCAAAGTTTATGCTGAACAAATTTACTTTGCATAGCCATATGCAACAAATATTTTCCTGAAGCATTGACCTTATCAGGTCTGAGGTGACGCAATTCCTTTGCAGCCGTGCTATAAATCTGGTGGATTGCACAGTATTCAAAGTGTACAGTGTGTAAACTGCCCAGCTGGCATGTTCATGCCCAGCTGGTTTTGCATTCCTTGAAGGGATTTACCTCACTGTACAAAAGTTATATACTGCATATGCTTGTCTTTCTGGCTGGAGATTTTAGGCCTGGGAGACCAGAAGATGAATGTTACTGGCTATAACTGAAGCAAGAAAGACTCTCAAGGTCTTGGCTTTATCCAAGGCCTTGACCACTCAGTTTGTCCTTTGCTCCACTGAGCAGTGGAGGTCCCTGTACTCATACCCTCCTTAGTTTTGTTTTGCTGATGACATAATTGTAGAAACTCTTTTTCATGCTCTTGAAATCCCTATCTGGATTAATTTCCAGCTGAACTTTAGCACTTCTAACTCCATCCATGCATGCTTGAGAAATGCCTCTGTACTTCTGGGCAAACTTCCTCTGTTTCTACTTCTGTACAACACCACCACAGGTGTTTATTTCAGGTCAGAGTTACCTGTTCATCTAAACAGCCTTCTGTTTTGGCCTGACCTTTCTAACATGTAAACCTTTGTCTCACAGAATCACAGAATGGGTCAAGATGGAAGGGATCACGGTGGGGCATCTGGTCCAGCCTCTCTGCTCCAGCAGGGTCATCCCAGAGCACAGGGCAGAGGGTTGTGTTCAGTGAGGGAGACTCCACAACCTCTGCATGATCTGTTCCAGGTCCTGGTCACCAGCACAGAAATGAAGTGAAAAATGTAGCCTATTCCAAACTCATTAACTAAATATAGCACATGAAGCCAGTACAGACTGATAGCATGTATTTATATTCAAATAATAAAAAATCAACACCTTTATTTGATACTTAAAATTCTTCTATTCACATAGTTATATTAATGCTATAAAGTTTCTGTCAAAATGAAGCCACTTTTAGAATTTTTTGTCCTTTTTTCAACAATGAGAAAGGGTATTTTTGTTAAAGAGACTGCAATGGAATAATTAGTGCCTCCTTACCTTGTGTATTGCTCTCTCTATGCAGGAGTTACACACAATTTAAAACATCAATAAGAAGTAAATTGTTGCAAATTACTATTCTTTCCTCAGCATCCAATAATTTGCTAGAACCAATAACAATGGTGTCAGAATGTAACCTTGGATCAGTCCTGTTCTGTAGTGAACCCATTAATTGTTCGCACAATACTAATCCTTTAAGAATACTCAACAAACCCATGCTAACTCCTTGAGCTTTTTTCTTACCTCTGTTTATAGACCTGAGTGTTCTATTTTTCTTGGTTTTAATGCTCCTGAACATCAAGAAAAAGAGAAAGAAAAAAAAAGCAAATGTAGCCAGCTAAAAGCTTGAGCTAAGTGAACTATTATCACTGCATTGATATAAAATTGACTACTCTGATGACAAAAGAAAAATTATTATAAAATATTCTTTCATTGCTACTGCCTTACTGTTTAAATCAGTGAAATGAGAACTCCAAAATCTGAGGCAAATGCACATATGCGCATTTTTCTGAGTCTTTGGTTGATATATCATCAGTATATGTCTTTTTCCAAGACTATGCAAACTTTTTGAAGACTATCTGATTTCTCAGACCCAGGAATATTCGTGGTCTGTTCAAAAGTAGGTAGGAGGAAGAATTAGCAACTACACCTTTTCTTTCCAAGCAAATGTACTAACTAACCACAGAGACAGAAACAGCATCTCCCTGTATTGTTCTGGACCATGGAGAGCTGAGATGTCTTCAGTGATCTCACATTTGCTGTGAGCTGTATACAGGCACTCAGGCAGCTGCTGTGAAGCTGCCAACATGCAGTTGCATGTTACCCTGAAGTAACTCATTTGTGTTTTGAAGCCAAGAGCCAACAGACTTAAATCAAGCTGTTCTGCCTGTAAATTGAGAATCTCACCTGCACAATGTGACACCCCGAGCTGGTGATGTGTAGCCCACTTCTCAGGGAAGAGGTGAAGTGTTCTGCCAGATTAGTTGTGATTTGTTGCCTTCTTCACTGTTGTCCCATGCTCATTTCACAGCAAAAGTACGATCTTGAAGGATGAAAAGAATGGGAAAGTGTTTCCTACTTCCACTCAAGTCAGGGCAAGATTTTCCATGGCATGGTCATATTATGACAGAGTTTTTTACTTTAAAGAAGTGGCATTTGAGAAAGGAGAATAAAATAGAGATTGAAAAACAGAATGGAAAAAAATGGTTTGGATTGAAGGGGACCCTAAAGATCATCCAGTTCTAGCTCCCCTGCCATGGGCAGGGACACATTTCACTAGACCAGATTGCTCAAAGTGCATCTAACCTGTCCTTGAACATTTCCAGGGCTGAGACATCCACACCTTCTCTGGGTAACATTCCATTAAGTATAGATTTTCTCTTTTTCCTGGTCCTGGCTAGGACAGGGAGGGTGACAGACAGAATTCTAGGGTTATTAAATATCACCTCACATCATGCAGAGGGGGGATGGAGGGGTGGGCTTTTTTGCCTGACTCATGATGCTGGTTGTTTCAGTGAGAGCATGAAACTAGGGAATACTATTCCAAAACAAAGAAGCATTTAGCTGGTGAGGTGAAGTACTGAGGAAATTGTTGTAATTGTGTGAGTGCACAGGTCTCATCATCCCTTTAGCAAAGAGAGAGTACCATTCCC
Organism: Toxostoma redivivum; assembly: GCA_013397375.1. Taxonomy (NCBI): domain Eukaryota; kingdom Metazoa; phylum Chordata; class Aves; order Passeriformes; family Mimidae; genus Toxostoma; species Toxostoma redivivum. The sequence goes on along the minus strand of VXBI01012389.1, from coordinate 1,670,685 downwards.
TACTAGTCCCAAAGGAAAAGTGGTTATCTATCTATCTGTCTAATCTATCACAGAGGTTTGTATTACTGTGGAACAGCTTTCACATTCTTGACTGACAAATAATCTCTTCTTTATGTGGGAGAAGGTGGTAAGTGAGGAAAAATGCCATAATGAAAGGAGAGATCACCTAGATAAGAATAGTTCTGCTTTTTTTGCATTGTGAATTTTATGATGAACACCAATTTTTTTTGGAAGAATGCTATTCACTGGTGCTCTGGAAGCTGAATCTCATGCCTTGTTTTTAAACATAATGTTGTTTTCATGGAATAAGTAGATTTTATTTTGTAATTTAAAGTAATGATAGAACTGTAACTTCACACTTAAAAAAACAGAACTACACAGAACAAAATACAATTGCTAAATGGACAGTAGATTAAAGGTACTTCACAACTGAATTTATAAGCCTTGCCAAAATGTTTTACAAATTCAGATTCAGTGCTATGGGTTTGGCTTTTTTGATAATGTTACTGTGCTATTCTATGAACTGTAAAAGCACTTGCAAGTGAAGCAGCTGACTTCACTGTGAGACCAAGGCAACGTTTCCACAAAACCTTGAAAATCTGTATTGACAGAAGCCTACTAAGCTAAAAAAATCTTCTCAAATACATCTTTGATGCCATTACATGCAGACAGCAAGCAGTACAGGGATTTTTGCAGTAGAATATGTGGGGTTTTCATGAACAGCAAGCTGAAGTTGAGTCAGAAATGAGTGGCCTTGGAGCAGGAACAGCTTATTGTATACAGGGTTGTAATAGCAAGGGTGCACTCATCAGTTTGGGAACTGATTTTTCCCCTCTCTTTGGTACCTGGGAAGTGTTTGCAGTATTGTGCTCCGTTTTGGCCTCCTCAGCACAAGAAAGACCTTGGCATTCTGGACTTAGTCCAAAAGGGACACTAAGCAGATTAGGGGGACTGTAGCACATGTGTGAATGATGGAAATCTGAGAGAGACATTTTTTTCAATATGAAGGTGATCACAGTTTTCCCAGAGAAGTATCTCAGTCCTTGGAGATATTCAACATCTAATTTTATAAGGCTGTAAACAATCTGATATAGCACAAAACTGGTCCCACTTAGAGCTGGGGTATATAACAAAAAGAGATTTTTAAATTTAAATTGTTCTTTGAGTCTCTTTATTCATATTGTTACGGTCAGGAGGGTCCTTGAATTAGAAGAAATACATGCCATGAAGGTGGTAACCATGGTATTGAAACCTTTTCCAGGAAAAAGTTTCAAACAGCAGAGAGGCATAAGATCTTCCTCAACAGGAGAGTGAAGAGAATACAAGACAATAGACCGTATGCAAAAAAGGAAGCCTATGGTCTATACTACCTGTGACGGAATCAGTAACAATTCCTAACTTAAGTTACCTGCCAACTGAGATTTATAGCAGAATGTGAAGGGACAAACAGCACATTTTTAAAAGTGGTTGAATGACTAGCAAAGAAATTCATGATTTTTTAAAGAAGTTTGAATAGTGAAATGCTAGATTAACTCAAATGCATCGGAGTGTACAGACACAGATGTTTCCATGGAAAGACTACCAGTGTTGACAGTCAGTAGGAAACAGGAAGTGTCATCCAATGCAATACTTTTGAGATCATTAATCATTCAGAAGCCTTGAGAACAAAGTCACTGCTACAAGCTACTCAGTGAATAAAAATGAACTTAATCATGTACAAGAGTGAAATTCTGATATTTAGCCATTCTATGTGATGAAATAAAACTAATCATCATCTGCTGCTACTGCACACCAAACTTGAATGGCTCTCTGTGTAAGGGCTCTCTGGAGTCTAATCTTCATTAAAGAGTTCAAGGGCTCTTGATAGAGAAATCAGTCCTGTTGACCACTTCTATGACAAACAATTTCTTGCACATCTGGTTTCCTTGAGATTTTCAACTAGCTGTCTTCTTTCCACTTGCTGTTCTGGAAGAACAAGGCAACAACATGATGTTAAGTATAAGGCAGAGGGATTTCAGAGCAAAACAGATTAGTTTTCAGAAATAAATGTTCTTCCAGAAGCACAGTGTTTGCAAGGTTTCTGCTTATAGCTATAGTCTCAGGGATCAGGATCCCCACCTTCAGAGATGTCGTAAGGAAAGATATTGCCATCTATTTAAATGCACTGAAAAGGAAGTTTGGGTTTGGTTTTGTTTGATTTGTTGTCTTTTTTTTAAAATAGATGAATATTTATACAGTTGGACATGAAATCTGTTATTTTCCTAAGCAGTGCCTTCACATAATTTGTAAATAAATCTCCTCAAAAACTGTAGTCTTTCAATGTTATATCTTAGCAGTGAAGTCTGGATGAGTTTGAGGGAAGAGTTTACTGAAATATGTACTAAAGTACTACTAGTTTCATTACTTCTTATCTCACCATGCCCTGAGCAAAACTGACTCTTTAGCAGTGAAATCGAAGCACAGGAATTGGTTTGTAAGTGTCAATATTTTACCATTGTGCCTTAGAGCTGTCAAACGAGGGAGGCAAAAGCCTCTCGAAAATCAGTTAGACACAACGGCATTTTTAATTTTTTTTTCATTTTTAATAGGAATAGCACATACACCCTCTAAAAGTGTTCATTTTTGACATATTTATTTACTTTTAAATGACCTTTTATGGCTTTTTCTCTGTGGAAGCTCACAAGTATCAGATTACCAATAAGACAGTTCTACCAGTTTTCAAAAGTGAAGGTAACAGAAGCAGAGATTCTGTAGGAGACCACAAAAAATTCATCAAAACTATTGATTCTGCCCAGGAACAGGGCTGAGCTATCTGAGTTTCACAATTTCAACCCAGAGTCCTGACTATGAGTTCCTGACACCACTTCCCTTTTGTTCACATATGTTTTCATACCAGGCAACCTTGAACCTCAGAAATTATACTTTCAGCATTGTGAAGTCCGGAAAGCCAGGATCTTATTCAGGAGTTTGAAACTGGAGTTTTCAACCATTGAAATTTTGTGAACCTTTGTTTATTTCAGAAAACATCTGTCAAGAAGAATGAGCACTTTCTGAATAAAAGTTTTGATTGTATCAGTCAAAACAGCTGTTCTCTAATTTAGCTCTGGACATGTCCACTCTTCAAAAATTGGAGAGTTTGCACAGACAATCAGTAAATTTGGCTGGAGACTTGCAAGGCCTGACTGGACAAAGTCCTAGATAGCATAGCCTTTTTTCACTGTTGACCCTGCTTGAGGTGTAGCTTGGACCAAACACTATGTCCTTCGATTACAGAAACTGATTTCCCAAGTAACTGATTCTGCAAATCCTCTTTGGGATCATCAGGATCTACAGTAATGTTATGAATAATACTCTTTTGCGGGATGATGTCAAAAACAAAACCTACTTCTTGGCACTGTTACCACTTAGGAAAAAAACACTTCTGAGTATAAGCACTTATTAATGCTTACCATAAAAAAAATAAAAACATGATCTGAGATTTCAATTCAGACTTGTAATTTATTTTCTTAAATAAAAAAAGGAAAAAAAAAAAACAAAAAGAATAATTCATACCAACGAATTGTGAAACAAAAAAATCCCATGTTGGCCCTTTAGTAGGATCCCTTCTTAAGGGATCCTATCTTTTACAAAAAGGGGTAAAAAACACCATGTTTGCGGAAAATTGACTCCAAGTTCTGGCTGTCAGCTGCCATCAGACACTGCAAGCAGCACTTGCTTATAGACTTGTGTTGAATACTCATTTCCAACAGAAACCATCTTGGAGATACAGTGACAGTAAAAAGTTGTGTAATAAAAGAACCTCAGTCCTCATCTACCTCTGAATCAAATCCTTGTCTATTAACTATGTGATTTAATAAAAGTAATTGGCATTGTTTAGTGTATTTTATTCATATTCATTTTCAGTAATATACCTGACTTTTATGTTAATCCTTCCAAGTGAAGATAATTATTGCCATAAAATCTATCTATGCCTTTTCTTTAGTATATCCTTTCTCTTTTAATTAAAGTAAAATGGAAATATCTAGCTAAGCACTCTATTTATTTCCATTTACTAGATGAAGAGAGAAAGTAGCTTTTCTTTTTTCCCTATTTTTTCCAACAAGTCTAATGCTAAGTAACTTATTTTGCACAATTTGTATATTTAGCCTCAATAACTGTCAGATCTTTTCCTAAGAAATAAGCCTTTCCCAAAACCTTGTTTTTCAAGAGGCAGTGAGACTTCTTTAAATGTGAAATGGATGAACCTAAATAAAAATGAATTTTTCCAGCATGAGAGCTGAAAAAACAAAACTATATATGTAGTACATACATATGTATATATATATGTATATATGGTAGACTATATATGTGTGTATATATATATCTGACAGAAGTTTTCATATTTCATCACCTCCAATACTAGGAATTTGCCACTGTGCTTTGTGCTGCAGATGTGAGACCATCATCATGCTTTATATTAAGAATAAATATTTTATATAGAACTCCTATGAAAAAGCCAGTCCATAGTATATGCTTTTTTTCGTTATAAACATATAGAAATTGCTTCACAGTCAAAATAAAAAAGCAATACTAATGATAATAACAAATAAATAAATGGTATGGTTGATCACCTTTAAAATCACTCTTCAACTAGAGACAGACTATTGCTCAGTCAGGCTTTCTGTGAACTAAGAATTTTGTGCTGTCCAAATTTTGCCTAGATATTTTGTTCTGCATTAACTTTTGGATTATTTTTCATTTGCTAGATTCCCACTTTTCTGGATTAAGATAAAACGGCATAGCAGACATAAGAGATTTTCCACACAGCTTGACTTGAAGTACTGAGGATAAAAAAAGGAGACAAAACAGAAAAACCCTCACTCTTATATAGAAGAGAGTATTTCATATTTAACATCTTAGCATAAGTGCTATGTGTTTTAAAATGATAATGAGGCATTACTATTATGAAAAACAAATTATTTTGCCTCTTGTATGCTTAGGTGTACTTTATCAGGAGCACTGCTGCAGGAATTGCTTGTAAATTCACAAACGGCTTTCCTCTGGAATTGTAAAAAAAGTTATGGAACTCAGATGTCAAGGCTCAGGTGTGTATAATTGTATTATATGGAACATAAAGTTGTGAACCAGAATTACTGTGAGCTCAATAAAATAATGAATGAAACAGTGGGCATCTTTTACTTGGTCATGCCTTAGAATTGAAATTTCTTTTCATTCCTGAAATAATATTACTCTCATGGTTTTCTTTCTCACTAACAAAAATGGTTTGGAATTATTTATGCTACCCTAAGCAACTATACATTTCCAGTTTTAATTATTTATCTTTTTGGATGTGAATTTTAATATTGTTTTAGAAACAATGATTAATTGCAAAAGGAGAACAAATCTATTCCAAACATTTCCTTCAAACTTGCAGTTTAATGTGGGTGTAGCTCCACCCAACTGGAGCTCTGCTGAAGTCAGTGGAGCTGGCATAATTGCAACACATTTAGAAATATTAGCATTGACATTGATGATGGTATAGAAGGTATAAAATTACATCGCATTAACTCATGACATGGAGTCTGTGGCTCTACCCCATCTGTACTGTAACTTCCTTGATTTCTCTTGTCTGTCATCCATTTAATTCAACAATTTTAATAGCTTGAATAAATATACTCATTCAAATATATATTTTCCAGTTTAATTACTGCAAAATCATATTTTAAAAAGAGACTCAATACCATACTTTTAAACATACCTAAAAGGCCAAAATACATATATAGGTGGGATTCCAGGAGATGAAAATTTAGAAAACAATTTTTTTAAGCAATAAAGAATCACATCTCATAATAACTTGAAAAATCTACACTACAGATACATATGAAAGTCCTGTTATAGCAGTGGTTTGATTTTCTCATGTCTGAATAAATATACGTGTCTATATATCTACAGACATCTAAATAAATGCACATAGAGTTACAAACATTTATTAGGTGCACATAAGCTCATATGATGTGTACATGCATAGGGCTTAATTCTTTAAAATGTGGTTGATAACACAAACAAGAAAATCCTTAAGTCAGCACAACCTTCAAGAACAAGGAGTAACTTGGTTTTAAAATTTCGTATTCAGATTTCTGGAACAATTATCACCTCACCTGGGTATTCTAACAAGTTAATCAGTAGCTGAATTGAAATACTCATCAACACACTATGTAATTTCATTGAGAGTATCTGCTAACTCAGATCAACTCAATTAATCTCTAGTGGAATGAAACAAAGAAGCAGATGGTAATGTGTTTTAGTCAACATCAACTTTTTATTCTGCATACATTTTTAAGTACACTATTTCTAGGCATTACTCCTAAGGCATTGAGGAATTGCCTTTTTTTAATCTAAGATTCTAAATAGGCACCAATAAGACACACTCATATTCCATTTTGTCAGTAATGATTACAATTTTCTCAAATAAAACATTTCCCTTAAGCTCAGTTCTGCATGATACTTATCCTGACACACCCATTGATTTCCTGGGAGCAGCAAGTTCAGGATCTGTCACCACCACCACCTTGGCAGAGAGGTCATGTCCTATCCAGTGAGTTGCACTGGTATTTAGCTAAATGCACTAAGCACCACTGCACATGCTAACAGATGGTGATCAGTAAGGATGCATTTGATAGCACTTTTCCATAGTTCTTCAAAGGTAAGTGTATGGCAACCTAAACAGATTTATCTTCATTTTTATGCAGAAAAAATAAAGGTAAATCTCTCAATCCACATGATCCTGATAGCAGCAAGCTCTCTTTTCCTTTGTTCTGGTGGTCAAGACATTTGAAAAGGTGGCTAAAACATGAGTGCTGAGATTGTTTGAAATATTATTTAGAGCCTCAAGCTGCACCAGGGGAAGTTCAGGTTGGACATGATGAGGAATTTCCACACAGATAGGGATCTTAAACATGGGAATGAATTGCTTAGGGAGATGATGGAATCACCATCTCTGGAGGTGTTCAAGAAATTACTGGACATGGCAGTTAGTGTCATGGTCTGGTTGAGGAGATGGTGATCAGTCAATGACTTGACTCAATGATCTTGGAAGTCTTTTCCAACCTGGATATTTCTGTGATTATTTATACATTTTCCATTTAATGACACCAGGATTAAAATACACAGAAATGGGCCAGGGGGAAGGGTTGAAACCATTTATTTCCTATTCCTAACCACTTGCTCCAACACTGCAGGTCAGCAGAACTGGGCTGCGACCCATGTCACAGGTAAGTCTGTAACCCTGAGGTCGGGGCAGGCTTGGAGACATTGGCAGAAAGTTTTAAATATGGTCACATTGGGAAATCAATTGCATCCAGGCTTCCACCTTCATGATTTATGTTCTGTCTATGAATGTATTTATAAAAGCACACAAAAACAAAAAGATCCAACAACTGGACAAATCCCTCCTTTTTCCAATGTCTTTTGGAGGAAATTATTGAAACTTTATTCTTTGAGATAAATTTCTGTATATACTGAATTTGATTTCAAAATGGCTGGCTAGCAGTGTGGATCCATCATGTGAGATAAACAGACAAAAGATCATTTTCTGAATCCTATCTGCTGTAACGTCTTGAATAGTTTCGTCCTGGACAAGCTGAGAAACAAAATCCATGTGCCTAAAGAAATAAAGTATATAATTCAAATAGTAGATGCTCTGCAAATTAAACCATCTTCCAAATGAGGTGACAGTTTAGGATGGGCTATCTTGTGTCAAAATTTTGGCTCCATAGTTCATCTATTTATGTAGACCTTTATAGGCATTATGTTCTTACTGTCATCCTTACTGTGTTTTAGCCACTCTTCATCACTTGCAGAGACCCACAGAACCCTGTAGCATTTTTAGTTCCTAAAAAGGAGAAGTGGAGGTTTAGTCATGCAATGAAGACCTGACTTACACTGATGGTAAATCAACAGTACAGGAAGTAAACAGAGCCCTTCAGTCAGTCAGGGTCTGCATTAAGAGTTTTGCCCACATGACTGCGGCAGTGAGGGAGTGTATTTTTTAATGTGAGGGGACCCCTATTAA
>VXBI01012389.1:1632563-1662597 GCA_013397375.1 Toxostoma redivivum | reverse complement strand
AAAAAAAAAGGAGAGCAATGCTCTTCCACCTTCAAACAAGATTTAACCCCTCTGCCTCACTCTTCATTTATTGTGCATTGTTTTTTATGTTGTTTCCATGGTTCCTGCATTGATTTAGCAGCCGTTTCTCCTGGTTTAAATTTATGTATCTCTTGTCCTTTACCATACTTCATCTCTTTTGTTCTAACATTACCAACTCAATTTTTTCTCTGTCCTTCTCCCTGCTAGCCCATCCTTTCTTCTATTAGTATTTTATGTACTTTTTTCTTGTCTGCCAACCCTTTTTCTTTTCTTTTGCTTTGCATTTCCCTCTATTCACCCTTTTTCCTATCAGTTGATTTGTGAAGAAATATATTATGGGAAATAGTTACAGGATATTTCCCTGAAAACACAACTACATTTACAGTAACAGAAGTCAACTCATAGACCTGCAATATCAAATTGTGGATGAATTTAATTTAATGCAAGCTAAACTAATGCATTTATAGGGTGCCATATGTATGCCAGATCCTTTAAAAACATGAAAGACAGAGTATATGCACTAAAAATATTATAACTGAGCATTCTCAGAATCTATTTAAGTTTGTGTTAGATAACATATTTCACAAGTGCAGATAAAGTTGGTGAACACATCAGAGAAGAAGGCTCATAAAGAAGGTACTTTTTAATCAAGGACTTGGAAGAGAGAAGAGATTGGTTGATCTAGGTAATGATTTTGAAGCATTAACTCCATGTATTAACACTGGCACAACTACATTGTCCAAAAGCAGCCTGGATTCTACTATTTCATATTCCTCTGCTTGCATTATATATGCACTTAATGCATACATTTATATTATATACATAGACATATCATTTTTATTCTAAACTTTTGTACAAAGAACTATCCACAGAGGATCATCTTCTCATCATATTTGCAGTTGCTGGATCTTCTTTCCTGGTGATTCACATCTCATCTTTATGATAAATAGTACTTATTTTGTCTTCCCTATACACACATAATGCCATGAAATAACATTATATCTGCTGTGCCTTTAAAATACAGAGTATTTAAAAATATTTCTGGATTTTGATTTTTATTGTTTCTGACTTGGTACTAGAAAGAGATCTTTTGTGTTTTACTGTGAAGACAACAAAGGAAGATAATAGTTAATAGCCTGAACATTGAAACAATCTTCTAAAATGGAAAAGGCAAATCTTCCAGTCCCTCATTTGTTTCATGTGAATTCCAAAGAATGGGTTAGTTGGCTAGACAAAATAAAATTCTCCTTTATTTTTAAAATTAACAGAAATTTGTATCTTTTTCTGAAAACAAAATGTGTTGCATTTAGAAAGTTACAATGAATTAAAAATTCCTAATGTTTCTAGAGATTAATGTTATTTTGGGAGCTAAAACTTATAAGCCTTGTCACATATTCTGCCAGGGTTATTAACATTGTAGGTATTCTCAGAGTTTTCATTGAATGGAAAATTTTGATATTTCAACAATTTCCTCTCTCAAATAAATAAGAAAACAATAAAATACTGAACAGATCACATCACAAAATCCAGAAAATGTGAAAATTAAAAAGAACACATCTAAGTAAACAAACTGATTTGGTTTGCCTCAATTCCACATAATTTATTTCTGTCGCATCAATGTTCACTTCATTTTTAACAAAAAATGGACTTGAAAAAAAAATTTTCCTTACTCCACTTCTCAATTATAAATTTTAATTTTTAATCAATCATTTGATTACTTTATGAGAACTCCCAAATGCAGGAAAAAAAAACTAATTACTGTGAAAGATTCCTACCTATATTTCTGTTTCTTTGCACAGCCCGGTTTCCTTAAATTTTCTATTAGTAAAACCATTCTCCCTCTTGTTGGATTCATTCATATCACCCATTCTCTTTGCCATGTCATTTGTTCCCTCTACAGTCAAAATTGACAGTCCATGGATGAAGACCCAAAGGGCACAAATTTTTATCAATGTAGACACTGACACTCCTTTTCCTGCTTCATAGAGTGAAAAAGGTTAATGGAAAAATATGTTGCGAGCAGCTCTTTATTGACAGAGACAATAAAAAATAAAATTTTGATGGAGAAACCAATGATGACTGTGCTTAGACTTATTGAAAAAGAACTGTGAGAGTCAAGATCGGCCTGTTCATGAAACCAGAATCTTACTCAGCTTAAAAAGAATTATTTGTTTCATGGCCAGAGCAAACTTAGATGAGCCATCTCCTGCACAGGTGAAGTTTTCTTTTGTCAATTAGATTTCTCTTGAAAATCTGTCATTTCATATCTAATAAAGTACTTTTCCTTTAATCAGTCTAAGTCACCTGTCAGGCTGGCTGGTTCAATTAAATATATATCATATTTTTATGCATTACTTTAATTTACATAAAGAATGTTAAATCAAAAGCTTTGGAAGCATTAAGGCACAAAATCACAGTACAACTCAAACCTTTCCGGAATGGAGCAATGTCAGAGTTCAGTGACCAAATATCGATATTCTTTATTTATTCAGTTGAATCATAGGAATTTCCACATTGAATCAGATGGGATAAAAATCCATCTATTTCATTATCTTGTTCTTAACATTAGTCAGGACCAAATATTTCAAAGAAAAAAAAAAAAAACCTCTGCTTAAAAACCTGGAATAAACAATGGTGGTATAAAGTTTCCCTGGAGAAGTCTCTTAAACCCTAACATTTAGAAATTGGCTTAACCACTAAGTAACAATGCTTGCATTTCCTTTGAAGGTTTTATTCTGTATATATGAACAACTATAAAACAAATAATAGAGGAAAATATAGAACATTAGTTATTTTTATTATACAAATAGCCTTTTATTGCTGCCTGAAGAATGTAATTTTCTTATTTTTGCTGCTGACAGTAGTTGTTAGTACAAAGTCGTGTGTCTAGGACTAGCAATGTCAGTATCTGTTGGGTATCTTTGACAACTAAAGGCTGGATTCAGACCATTATTTAATCAAACATCTCTCCAGGTGAACATAAACCACTTCTGATTTTTGCTCAGTGATTGCATAACTATCCTGGTTATTTGGACCAGTGACTAAGATTTGTTAGCCCATGAGGGATTACTCTTGAATAGCTGCTGAAAAAATCCAATCAAAGTACTTTGATTAAATTCTGTCTCATTCTGGAATCTTCCTGTGCAGCTTTGTATCATTCTTGTGATGAAGAACAAGACCTGTTTTGCAGAAAAGGGAGAAATAATGCTGCCCATCCCCTTAAAGAAATGTTTTCCCCATGTGTAACAACTGTGGAATGATATACAACTTTTTAATAGACTTTTAAAAGCTGTCTGGAGACTTAGTAAAAAGCTTCCATGCCCAGTAGATAACAAAACGTTATAGTAATTTTAGTGCCAGACCTTAATTAAAAAGAAAACCATAAAATGTATAAATGGGTACTATAGAGAATGATGCAGCTTTGCAGAACCATTTAAGTCTCTTCATCACAAAGATTGCAGAAATTAATAAGAGGACATAATTTGTGTAATAGTGTACTGGACACAAGGTAGGCAATATACTTTTACCCTTTGAACAAGCAGTTGTTGCTTGGAGTGCAGATTTTCATCTTCCCAGGTAAACTCTTCCATAAGGGATCGTTCCCAACAAGCAAACCTGTTGTTAAGGCTGTGTCTGCAAATGAATTGTCTATAAACAAACTCAGCATCTGGCAGACATTCCAAGGTGAAAGCCAAACAGATGGCTAATTTAATATAATCTAAGTGAGTTTGGATCAGATAAAGCAATTGAATTAACAGCACTTTAAATGAACATATACCACACATTCTCACTATGCCATTATAATGGGCACCTTTTTATATCTTGAAAATCATTGCTAATTGAAGTTTCATATGGTGAATGCTTATATCTGTAAGATGTACTGCTAAAAAGCCTGAAAAAAAGAATTGCCATTTTAAACAAAAGCAATCAGTATTATAACCTTTATTATAATTCAAATACAATTATTTTCTTCAGAACTCTTCCATGCAATTTTTGACTCAAGATATGTAGACTTATTCCCATATGAACTCGTAGGAGCACATGCAATAGGAATAATTTGTTATGCCTATGTACAGGTATATACATACCTTAACTCTACACATATATGCAGATATATCTATCTATCTATCTATATATATATTTATACATTCACATATAAAACATATATATGCTGTAAGTCTGGGAGTTTTAAAGTATTTATTTATTAAATATAAAACCCCTCAAACAACAAAACAACTTTTGAATTATAAAAGTTTTAATTATTATTAGCAGTTATCATTTGGGACACTTATTGAAGTGATATACTCTTTGATCTACAGCAAAGAAAACAAAAAAAATATTTTCTGTTACTTACCTTGTACACCTCAACTACTTTAAGAGGGTGAAACACTTCCTGAATACTGAGCTGTACTGTTTATACATAGCCAGTCAAGTGCTTAAAATTCTTTTTTATTGTTTTTATATTTACGTGCAAGTTAGTTCTCTGTGCATTTTCTTATCCCTCTGCCAACAAAACTCTTTGTTACATTTGTGCAAAATAGGTAAAAAGATGTAAAGGAGATTGTGCTGTAGAAAAGAGAGGATGTTTGAGAAAGTAGCTCTTCAGCTTCTTTTTATTTCTTTCTTACTTGCACAGAACTCTGAAATCCTTGCCAAGCCCACAATTACATTAAGCTCCAGAGTTAGATATATGATCTATTGGAGAAGGATTAAATACTGGCCTGCTCTGCTGCATGATGTAAGGAAGAGCTCCTTCCTGGTACTCAGGAGCTCTGGGAGAACGACCTTAGGTCCCTGGGCAAAGGGCCATCCACTGTTTTTGGCAGTGTTTGCCAACCAATGGGAAGTTAAAATAAAGGGAAAATTCACGAACTCAGTTATAAAACTATGGTGCTGGCAATTACAAAGGACTGATTTGATTACCCAGGGAGTCTTTCATTTTTCTGGTTTTGTTTTCCTATGCACTGAGACATCCAGAAAAACTTTTCTGGCATTCTGGCTTAGGTTAAAGCAGATTTAGCTCTTCTCTGTTACAGTCTCTGTTGTGTAGGTCTCATCTGATATTACTGAATACTCTTTAGATTTTTCCAACTATTGTGTTACATCTCTTATCTTGTAGTAGGCAAATTTTCCTTCAACTTATACTATAATAATTATACAAATAAAATACATACATAAAATATATAATATAATATAATATAATGGCTATATTATATAATGGCTATATAAACACAAATACTTTTTTTTTTTTTTTGAGATATAAACAAATACATGAATAAGCACCTGGGTCTGCTGCTAATCCATACCATATAATGCTATTTCCTCTTCAACAAAATAAACTCTTGCCAGAATATGAGATTTAAAGCTGCCTGTGAAAGAATATCAGCCCACAGGTATGAATCTAGTCAGAAGAACCAACACAGATAACTTGGAAAAAAAAAAACAAAATGTAGAAAATGAAGTCATTTTCCTCACTCTAGACATGCCCAAATCAGGAAATTTAAATATGATACTATATCAAGGTTCCCAACCATGTTTTAGTGGAACATAAGACAATATCTTGACTCAGCCATTTAAAATAAAATTCATAACTCTATAACTATGAGGAAAATATTCTTTTTAATCCACAGCAAATTAAATTACAGGTTTGGATTTTCCTTTTCTTTTTTCTTTCAGTAAAGAAATTCTAAATCTTGTTAATGGCAAAAGAGAATATCCTTTTACACAAAGCAAAGAATTTATTGTAGATTAGCAGTCTACTAAAGCCACAACAAATAGTTTTTATTAGTCCAGCTGTGATGATGGGAGCTCTGTTAGTCAAATTGAAATTGTTACAGAAAAGCCTATTAATATACATATATGTATATCTCTCTATATGCATCTATATATATCTGTTTAAGTGTGCATATGTGTGTGTGTGTGTGTGAGCTTCCCATATATGTGAATGCCCTTTCCCCTGGTTCTCCTTGCACTCTTCCTCCACCCTGCAGTAAATGGAACAACAGTTTGTGTGAGCTTCAGGAATAAAGGAATACAAATTGTGTCAGTGAAGTGGCAGTATCTTCATTGGGCAGAATATGATGGTTGTGGTGGTTTCTTCCTCTTCAGTCTGGGGTTCCCTCAGCATTGTTTCTACAAATTTTCTGACAGTTGCTTGCTTGCTTTTACCCTGCTATTTCCCATTTCCATGTGTCCTCTTTCTTACCCTTAAAATAAGGTTTGTCTGACTCACAAGGTGAGGTTTTTTCTTTGTGAAAAATGCTCTGGGATTTCTGATGTCATCTGATACCCCTACTCTTGTATAATATATTATAATTCTACAATCAAAGACAGTTCACTTAATCCATAATAGCTGCTTGGTTTTACTCTCTATTAATTAGCAATAGATGTTATGCTGCACAGTAGTACAGAGATAAATTCTAGCTAAAAGAAATTTGGCCATAGTCACCTCATAACTAAAAAACTGCAACCTCAGCTAAAATAAGTTAAATTCACCTCATGCCAGTATGAGGCCAGACAAATCTGAAGTCCCTGTTCTCTCAAAGCCTGTCACCTTTTACTAGACACGTTATAATTTAAAAGTTATATTTGTTGAGCTATGCAGTCTTTGGTCTTCTCTATACATGTAAATCATTGCAGTTAATAAGATGGTTTAATGAAAATTAGTTTTAGAAGAAATATGTGCATTGGTCGAGCTACATCTGAAGTAAAAAATGCTTTATAAAGGAGTTTAAAGTTTATTAATAGATGATTGCTAATTAAAACTTTATAATTTTATATATTTATTAATATTATGGCTTGAATACTGCCTAGTCATCTTAAATATGGTTTACCCATATTACACAAGTTAGGAATAAACAAATGTGGAGAATACAAGACTGTGCTACACACCACAGGATTTTGCAACAAATGGAAGGAGCATGATAAATGTTAAATTATTAAAGAATAGCATTTGTAATTACTTATCCTAATATATTTCTAATATATAAGCCCATATTTCTGTATATGAGCAGTATGGAAAAAAGGAGGAATTTATCTGATCTACCAAGAACTTTATTGAAGTTAATTTTTTATTTTAAAACAGATGTTTCCTACTCTTCTCCACTCAATGAAAAGATATAATTTTCAGCAGACAATTAGCTCGGCACTAAGGTGGGTGTTAAATGCAGATGAGATGAATAACCACCTAATGGTTTCTGCTTCTGCGTGGCAACAGCCATCCATAAACAGAATTTATTCACCATCTCTTGACAGCACTGGAAAATAATCCTTCAATTAACATAATTGTAGGTGAGGTGACAAAATAGGTTTTGCTATATCCCTTAGCCATGCAGGAACTGTACTCTGTGCAATATCTTCCACAGCACTGATCTAGGAAAGAGGGCACTTTAGCTTAGCTGGTAAAGACAACCTTTTGGAAGCTTTACCTGCATCTTTGCAGGTAAACTCAATGCAACCACCCCAACTGACTCAATGTGACCCACAAGACTAGCTCTAATATTTATACCAGAAATTGACTGCTGTAGGTCAAAATAAGAATGTTACATATGACTATCTGGGCTCCATGGTTTTCTTTCACCACCTTTTCACTTCTTTCCTCATGCCTAAAATTTGCAATGATTAGTCTAGTTATTGGTTGTTTTTAATGAATATGAGAATTAAAGATTGATCTTTGAAAGAATATTCTGGGGGGAGGAAGAGAAAGTAGGCTCCTAAATCTTCTATTACCTTCATCAAATCTATGATTTCTCTTCCTTTTATCCAACAATGGGACCTCTTAGTGGAAAGAGATAATGTAGTAACAAATATTTTAGTTTATTTAAACAAGTGCAAGTTGAGTGGTCTAAAAAAGTTTTCCAAATTGTGATTGAATTTGGATGAAACTTCCCAAAGGAAAAGAAAAAAAGTAATACACTGAAGTTTTTATTAATCACATATGATGTTTCAATAAAGCTGAAGGGCTCTTGTTATCCCATTTTACTGGCTGGGTCAAATTTGCCAGGTGACACTTATCTGCATTTCCCTCATTTTCATCTGTAGTCCTTTGTTGATGCCAGTGAGAGCAACTGCCAGGAACTCTTCCTCTGAGCACATGGATTGCTTCCTCTGCAATGTGCCAGTGCTCCTTTGGATCTGAAAGACTTCACTTTGTATCCCAACTCAACTCCAGTGAATTTTGTTAAGAAAATAAGTTTTAAGTGACCTTTTCTTCTTCTTTAAGAGGTAGACAGAAATAAAGAGCTTTTAAATCAGCTCCCATTTAGCTTGTGAGCTCTGCCGAGCTTTGTCTAAAGCACAGAAGGAAAGAGAGGCAAAGAGGAGCATTTTTCCCTGCTGGGCTGATTTTCTCAAGGACTAAACACTTCAGTTTAAAAGCAATAAAAATTCAATTGTATGTTCAAAATTATAGAATTTTTTTCCCCTTAGCTCCTTCTGTGATTAATTACTATAATGCTGCAGAAATAGCTATTATTGCAGAACCATCTTATGTTCCAAAGCTTATAGATCCCTGCTCACTGTGAGAATGAACTCATAAAAACACAACCATTTTCTAAAAAGTGAGGAAAGAGGGAAAATCAAGGTGGTTATTTTTATCTGCTACAGGGAAGTGTGATTATGTGAGTCGACTCATTGCTACCTGAAGGGAGTCAGATCAAAATTAAGACTTTCTACTAAAGCACATAATTAAAGTTCATTGCAAGTGTTGTAGGCAAGCTGGCATTTGCTGAACAAAGTATGTGCTACAAACAGTTGCACCACTGGAAACAGAGACACAAAATTTCTTCCCTAGGATGATTCTGTTTTATTAAATCTGACAATTTCCACTTGAGCTCAGGGTCCTGATCTAAAAAAGTTTTCATTTGCTTTCAGCAGTTGCCATATAACATGCCAGTTGGAAGAAAATTGGCTTGTAACTTTATTCGCTGTCCAGGAAAAAAAAAAAAAAAGCATTTCTTAAAAATCCCACACTATTCTTGATGTTGAAAAAGTAAAATAAAAAAAAGAAACTTATCATTGCTTTCTGTCTTTGTGGAGAGAATAGTATTAAAAACTGGGTTACAAATCTTTTTATCAGTAGAAATAAATTAAATCATTTGAAAATCTCCCACAGTGGGAAAAAATACTCAAGTTCAAATTTTCCCAATCAATATGTTAGCTCTGAAGTCTTAAAGGATGTATAGTAAGTTGAATTAGTATGAAATGAAATTTTCATTAAACACCTAGCTGTATTGTATAACATCAATTGCATAATACATATATACATAATAAGACATACTCTATGCCTTTGCTTTCAGGGCATGAGTAACTTTACATGTCATTTACCTAAAATAAAGTTATATCTGTGCTCTCAATTCACACACAAACACCCACTCCTGCTAGCTGAAGCCATGTATAAGAGCAGAAAGAGCACCATACCCCCATTGTTAATGTTTTTAATGACATTCAGAAAAGGAAGACTAGGAAACCTGAAACTGAGTATGGAAAGAAATGCATATCCAAATTTGTCATTTATAAGTTCATGAGATTCATTTAAAGGACATTTTAGGGGTAAGTAAGTAGCAGATACACCTACCCCATCCATAGGTTTGGGTGGGGGTTTGGGAGGATTCAAAACAAACTTTGCTGAACGTATAGCAGTGAAACAAGTTAGTATTTCATTATTTGAATTACAATAGCACCTGGAGACCTATTGTGCACTACACTGCACAAATGCATGGTGAAAGTCAGTCCCTGTCTGGAAAGGTGCATAATCCAAACACACAGGTGAGGTGATTCGACTTTCAGGAACACAGTAGTGAAAAAACAAGAGTTTATTCAGAATTGGGAGTGTAAACCCAAAGACCTATCCATTTTAACATGTTATATTTCCAGTGAATTTTCAGTCTCTGCTATATCTATTCAGGTGTCACATTCATCAGAAGGGATCAAGCAGCGCTCATAACATTGTAGCTAAACTCCTTTTCCCCCTACAAAAACTACAAAAATAATATGATATATAATTATTCCTTCTAAGCAAGGAATTTTTAGCATCTCAGCTTCTTCCAAAATACAAGTCCCACCACACAAGAGGTCCACTGAATATTTTAAGGAAGCATAACCAACTCTTAATATTTCAGTTTCATATTGATTGCTGGAATAAAAAATTAAAACTCATATTTAGGTTTCAGTTGTATACTGATTTGATTTGGCCTTAGGTTTCTAATTACAAAAAAAACTCTTCTCCTCTGTTTTTGGGCTAGGATTTATTCCATTCTCACTCATCAGTTCACATGGGTTGAGCCCTGTCTTCCATTCAGAACCTGCTATCCCACAGTCAGAAATGTTCTTCCTCTGGACACATCTTCAAGCCTCTTTTCACATATCACAAGGATCTTCCTCTTCTGGGGCCCTGTCTGGCCAAGATCGACACAATGAGCAAAAGAACATGGAAGGAGGCAGAGGAAATTCAGATTTCAGTGAACTGAGTGACTCTGAGCTTTTGGGGTTTTGTTATATTTTTTGGTTATCCACTTGGGAAAAGTGGGGCAGTGCCCAATCCTTATCCTCCCTGAGAGAACATATACATACATAAGTAAGATAATTTGGACCTTATTCTGCCTCTGAGCTGGCACACTGAATTGCAAGTGAATTTCAAATAACCAGCAAATTATTGTCTTTCGATTATTACTTTATCACATTTACACCAGAGTGAAAATTTGCACCAGAGTGCAAATGAGTGTTTCCTATGAAAATTTGTATCAGAATTACACCATCTCTATTTCTATTGAGCTATGGAGGGCATTTCTAGATAGGAAAGACTGAAGCAGAGAGAAGATGGCAAAGGAAACACCTGAATAAGGCATAAAGGCAAACCAAAGCAAGTAGTGAATCATAATAAAAACCCCTTTTTCTGTCATTTTGGCCTCTGTATTTTATTCTGTGCCTCATAGTCCCCTTATTGTTGATGAATGCAATTCCTCACCTGTTTTTTGTTTTTGTTGTTGGTTTTTTTTCTGGTTTTGGTTTTTTTTTGTGTGTGTGTTTTTTTCTTTTTTGAAACCATAACTGTCCTAGTTTACAGTCATGTAATCAGCTCTTAGCTATCACAATCCTTAGCAGTTACTTAGATACATTATATTTCAGGGGGAATTTTTCTCACCTCCTTACATTTGCTTTTTACATGACAGTAAAATGCAATATCATCTCAATGCTGCAATAACTTGTAACTTTTCCCATCCTTTTATTTTGTGTTCAATTTCTCTTGGCCAGCTGCCTAACATTTCTATAATCGAGAGTCCCTATAACTGCATAAACCCAAAACCATTAAATTTTAGCTTCCTGTGAGTAAAAAAATGTTGTTTCAGATTGATTGCAAGTTCAGAGCAAGACAGGTAAAATTCCAGAGAGAGGTCTTGGGCTCCTGTATCAACTCTGACTTGCTTTTAGTAGACTATGTGCAATCTTTGACAGATCAAACAAACTGCAATACCTCAGGTGTACTGGCTGCTTTTCTTAACTTAGGTCTATCCTCCAGGTCTGATGACAACTTTTGAACACTCTGCTTTCTTTATGTTCAATAGCAATATCATTGAGGTTGGAGGAGTACCTAGAAAGGCTTTTGATAAGAAAAAAATAGAGCAGGATAGAAAAAGGAAGTGACTCTTCAATGGGATTTGGTGATCTCAAAGTTTAGTTTGTTTATTTCTTGGAAACTTAGAAGTAAAGTTAGTATTTTGCAAAATGCTTAGCAATGCATTGTGTATCAAAATAATAAATTCTAACATTTGAAGTAATTACAGAAAGGGACGTTCATTAAAAAAAAATAAATAAAATCCAAAGCATGACCACTTCAGAAAAAGAAATTGTATATATTTTGTTTTATCCTCAGAATATTTTTTTCCTCTTGCTTTCATTCAGTACAAATGTCAAAGTAAGTGAATACATTTCTCCTTAGCATACTTAGCAGAGCATGGGGAAGGCACCTTCATTAACATTTCCTATTTTAATTTCTGCCTACAGTCAATATTACTACTACTACTTCTAGTAGTACTGCTACTACTTCTACTGCTGCTGCTACTACTGCTATTAACTGTACATGTTTTGTCTGACCTTTTCTTGCATATTTAGTGAGAACGCTTACTCTGTTTAATAATTCTTAAAAGATAATGTGACTTTTGCAGAACACACTAAGAAGTCTGTTTTGAAAAGCAGACAAAAGTAAGATCTTGAGACATACAGACCAGTCTACTTCAGTTTAGCCTTAGGATAAAACAAACAAAATATATACTCCAACTGTGAGTGCCTAGACAATAATAATGTGACACTGAATAAAAAACAAAAACAACAAATGAGCAAAAAAAAAAATAATGAAGTTAACTCAATTTCCTCTTACAAGATGACAGTTAGAGAGTTGCTGAAAATTAGATTGCAAAAGCTTCAAATTAGAGACACTTTTTGTATTGTATGCAATGACATTTCCATATATGGGTCAGAGAATGTACAAATACCATAATAATGGTACTAAACTGGAAAAACCACCACCAGCAAATTTGCACAAATATTTCTAATCTTTCATTTGACAAACTACTTTGCTAAAAAGAATAAAGAGAGCCTATCATAGGTCCAGGGGTGCTATTTAATATTTTCATTAATGATTTAAATGATAGAATAAAAACAACAGTGAGTTCATTAGATTTGTAGACACAGTAAAATTGAATAGGTTGTACACATATTGGAATGTGGAGGCACCTTCAGCCCAGCACACTGCTAGAGAGAAGGTAATGCAGAGAAATATTTGCACAGGAAAGTGCACTGACTTTGGGAGAATGGGAAAAGAGAAGACAGTTGTTTGGATCAGAATCTAAATCCAGCTCATATTTTGTTTCTTCAAACATTTAATGAACTTTTCCAACTGTGAATGAAATCTGAGGTGTTTTGAAAGCTAGGTTTGAACCTGAATTTTTCATTTTAAGTCTTTTATCTACTTTGAAGGGGTGTTCTGTGATATGCTGAAGTGGGAGCCAGCTCCTTGACATTGTGAAATGAAAAACACAAATGTTTAAAAATCAGATTTAAAGCACATGATTAAAATACACCTTTGCCACTAGAAAACTGAAGAGATAAAATCATGGACTACGCAGGATATTATGTTCACTTAATCACTGTAGTGCTAAAGAGTTTAAGATGATGATATCTCACTGTGGGAGGAAACATTATCTCTGTAATACTTAGAAATTGTCATTGTTTTGGATCTTTAGCACTGAAATAGTGACTGTTAAGGTCAGATTGGGAATAGTCCATTCTGACACTATTCATTTTACAGGAAAGGGGACAGACTGGCATAGCCTTGACCCAGTGAAGATTTAATTTGCAGTGTCTGTTCTTGAAAACATTGGTAAAACAAGCTAACATTCAGGTCACCTCACAACATCTCAAACTGTGTCACATTGTCATATGTCACACATCTTTTTTTAATAATGTTGTAATGTATTAATTTTTGATGATGACCTGAGTTTAAGTATATCTCTATTTTTCATAAAATACTGTGCCACATGACAGAAATCATCTATAACTTCGGGAAACTGCATGAAGCTTATAATATAGCAAAAGGCTGGAGAAGTATGGTTGTATCAGTCTGTCATTGCAACTTTCAGACTATTTCTTCAACATCTATCTGCAGGTTCAAAGGATTTAAAACCTCAGAGAGAAAATCTGTTTGAAGTAACACACATTTCCTTGTATTTTTTGGTTATAGTCCTTAGAAGACAGATAATATTTCAAGCTTTCACCTAAACTCATAAAGGTTCATACACAAAATTAATTTCAAAGGCATCATATGGTCATGTCCCTTATGTACAGCATATGCTGTTCTCTTAGAAAAACAAAAAGCAAACAAAAAACCTCAAACCATAGAGCAAAGTTTCATATGCCTTTGCAGATAGCTCATTATTTAACTCTCCAAGTAATTAATTGAAATGTAATTAAAATTTTTAAAGTTACAACAAAACTGGGTGGAGTTTTGGAGCTCCATATCCTTCATATAAAATGATGCTGTGAAGATTATAAATTTAATCTGCATTATGCATTTAAGGATTTTATTTTAAACACATAAAATCCCAGCATGAGGCAGAAGTAGGGAAAATAATTAGAGCGAGCCAGATTTTCCTCTGTACCTTTAATACAAGAAAAGGGAACAGGCAACAATTTTGAAGGCTATTTCCAAAAAGGTCTCAAGGATTCTTGCTGTATAGCAAAGACTAAAGGAATTTGGTTAATGTGGGACCTGATGTTTTGAGTTTGAAGACACAGATTATCAACTCATGAAGTACAATCCCCAGAGTGTGATTATTCCCTAAAATGGATGCCTTGTGTTTTCTTGCAGCGTTTGGTACTGGCACAGAAGAGATCTGACAATGTTTACTTTGAAGGACTTGTGTCACCTATGCATTCACTTCACAACTCTTCAGTCAAAGGGGTACAAACACAAGCAACAAGATTTACAAGAAAGTTTACCAGGAATGCATGAGTTTATACAAAAAATTTCATGTAGGTTTTGTTAATATCCTGGTAATTTTTCCTAAACTGTAGTAGGAATATTGTAATACCAGAATAGGTTTTAAGATCTGAGTATATTTAACACTTCAAAGAAGAAATATCAAGAAGATGTGATTTTCACACTACATCCTCCTAATTCCAGACCACTTGTATTTAAACTTCCTTCCACGTAAATCAAAGAAATCCCCAGGGGCTCCAACTTGTAACAATCAGTCTAAGGAAAAGCATGGTATTATTCCTCCCTGGAGAGGTATTTAGCATGGATGAACCCTAAAAATATCACAGTCAATCATTGCTCTTCAAATCTGACAAAGAATATTATTTTGCAATGTCTCCTGAGAGATGCAAATAAAAGATTTTGGCAGAAAATAGTGTTTCCAAAAGTGTGGGTGTTGCTCAGAGTGCAAAGTTAATGTAATTGATTATCACAGCAACAGTGTAACTCTCTTTGTCTATTCACCTTCTCCCAGCTCCTAAGCATCATTTTTAGATGAGATGCCAAACACTACCATCCTGTAGGGGCCAAATTTTCCCCCAAGTGAATGGGGATAATTAAGAGTAAGAGAGTCCCTGCCCTACCAAAAGTAGGCTGTGTGGACGGATGGGTCACTGTTAATTTGGGCAGATTTAAGGAAAAAAAAAAAAAAGTTTCTGCTGAAAGTGTATTAACCTCTCAGAATAGCATATTGCAGTGTGACATGTGCGTCCAGATGTGAACAGTAAAAATAGACTGAACCCTTTCTAATTCTTTTTTTTTCCTTGGAAAGCTGATGTTCTGAAAGCTATGATTAAAGAAATACAGTTGTCAGAAGCAAGAAGCTCTAATAATAATAATGCCAAGGAGAAAGAGTAGTTTAGAAAATTTACCAGGAAAAGCCAGCTCTGCAAAATAACTTTCTGTGTGTAGCAAACCAGAGTGTGGTGTACAAATTTTGATCCAGTAAAGTTTTATTTGCACTGTAATCGCAACAGAAAGAGTACTAAAATGTTGGGCACCCCAGCATTTTAGACTGATGCACATAAACCTGTTACTCCACCATCATTTATGTGTACTAGTTTTAGTACTACTTTGTCATTTTAAAATTCTGTTTTGTTTATTCTTATCATAGAGGCTGGGCTGTACTAATACAACTTTTACCATCACTTATGGTTAGTCAGCTTTATTAGTTGGACATGCTGACTGAAAGGTATCTCAACAAGAACTAGGTGTGGAAAAGTGAAGTTTAATAAGATTAGGCAGGGTGATTATTTTTAACTGGCCAAATGCCACTCACATTGCATGAGTTTTATGCAGAGTAGCTGACCAGGCTGGGATGGGAGTGGTGCAGATGCACGGGAAGGTGTGTGCATGGCACACCCACAATTGTGTTGACAGCCCTGGACATCTGCCTCTCTTTATCAACCATCTGCTCCCTCCCATTAAATGCATTAATGAATCCTCATTCTCTGTCTGGTCTCTATTTCTACTTATCATGAAGTGATTTTTAATTTTAATAGTGAGTTCTGAATCATGACTGTAACACAGAATGAATGCAAAACATTTCTCTCAATCATGGCTAGCAAAACAAACTCAAAGATGTTTAGACCGTAACAAACTTAGGCTATAACTAGTAAAATAAGAGCTCATTTGCATGGTGGCATTTTCCTCCCAATAAGCATTGATGTCAAGGGAGTCTGATTCTATTCTGAGCCTCCAGGGAAGAGCATAAGCAGGGCTAACAATACCTTCCATTTTAGTCCTTTAGGCTGGAGTATATTGGAAGTGATGCTGCATTATGAATGTTAATAAAAAATTAGATTTCCTTGAGTTCCTGACCATGCCTATCAATTTTTCACCTTACATTTATGCCACCAGTCTGGCTTGGGGTTTTTTTTTTCACTAAAAATCTGCTGTCTAAGTTATGATAACAAATTGATACACTCTGATATGTCTATGATAAAAATATTGTTACATTAGGAAAATCATTTAAATATTATATGTATATATAGGAACTGAGAACTATTGGAAGATAAGGAGAAAAAATGATTTACTGGATGCTGCTTGGAATTTGTTCCAGCTAAGGTGATGGAGAGTGGAAACCTTTGTTGATATTTGAGGTGAATAGAGAGACTATCTCCGAGAATTTACAAAAATCTAAAATGGGACTATGATGTTTTCGAAAGCTTGAAAATATTGCTTTTTGCACTGCAATAAAATATCAGTATTTTCTTATAGTGAGGAAAAGATTTCTGTGTGGTTATTAGATAATCTGAAAAAGTGCATGAGTGTAAAATAATATTTCATTTTATTTAGTAAAGCTCTAAAGTTAGATGCTTAATATTCTAAGTACAATGTGAATGTTGGGTATTTCTGATTAATTTTGTAGTCTCTCTGAAACTATCAAGCTAGTGTTAATATAAATTACACCATGAATGTATGTGTCCTGACAGACCTGCAAAAACTTTGCTGGAGTTAGTGTAAGGCCACTTTGGGTACCAGCAGAGACTGTTTATGTTTGGACATCTGTAGGCTCACATGTATGACTTCACCAGTTTTCAAGAGATAACAGTCCAAATGATTTCTTGTCATTTCGTTCACAAAGGATATAGACAGATCTATTAACATTCTCAGATGTGGAGATGGCTGACTTCTTCAGCTTAAGTTTAATAATTATGTTTTTTTGAAGTAGAAATTAGAATTTCATCTTATTGAAGCCTATACACCTGGAATAGAGTTCAAAGGATTTCTCAGCAGCATTCTCTCTTAAACAGTAGTTAAAATGGGCAGGCGAAGGTCTTTAGCCTAAAAAATCCAGGAACTCAGACAAATTCTCCTAAATGTTACCTTCCTACTGAGAAATCTATGAATTATGGGATTGAATAGGGGCTAATATAATAATAATAATGGATTGAAATAATGGAACTGAAAGTGTACTAAACTTTTGTAAACAGATCTGGGGTCTTCATAAAAAGCTCTAATTTCATAAATATACACCATTGTGAGACAAAAGTAAATAACTAGTATTAATATCCTTCTTATAAAGATCAATTTCATATGTTTTTTTTTCAAGGTTTCTCTTGAGATCTTTCCAAAATTTGGTAAATAGAACTTGTCTTTATCCTTCTTATTAACTCTGTGTGTCATGATATCCATCATGTTACAGTTAAAGCTCTCTGAGCTGGAAATTTCAGGAATTAATTTTAAAATAAAATACTTTTCAACAGCAAAATAGAATTTACTTTCCTTAGAAAAAAAACAGTTGCAGCTAGAAGATAGCAATTTCACATCTTCAAGGAAGACAAGCCAAAATTTTGAACACAACCTAATTTTAAGTATAGGAAATGGCTTGTTATATTCATCCCACTGAGAGTATCAGCTGAAGTTAATTGCACACCAGACAGATAAGACGGCCTAACTAAACCTTTTTTACTGGTTTCCATACAATTCTAAGCCAACTCACATTATTAACCTTTCATTGATAAAAGAAACCAGTTTTAAGCTGATAACATCTTCTAATGATGGGCCTAAAAGCTGGAATTTAACACAAGTAAAGACATTTTATTGTATCCTCTAAAGCATCCAGTTCAGCTAAATCTGGGGAGTTATTAAAAAAAATATAGCATTAATAACACATCCTCATTTAAAAAATTATAAACCTAAAGATGTCTCCAGAGACTATGCACATATACATCAGGAGGAAAAAATCAGAAAAAAACCCAGATCTGGTGGTGGAGTCCTAGTATAGTTGGATGAGGTCACCATATTTGTGAAGTACGATTTTCCCTTCATGAAGCCAGGTTGGATATCGCCAATCCATCTAATTTTCCATGTGCCTTAGCACAATCCAAGAGGATTGAGTCTAATTGCCATATCATTAAGCAAATTGTTGATGTCAACTTGTATTTATATTTGCCTCATGAGTTTTCTAGGAGAAGAACAAGGCATTGTCATGCTTTTAGCACTAACTATATAAACATGGAAGTCAAACAGGATCTCTATGATACCTGAGTTCTGTGATAATCCCAAGGGATCATAACGTGAGGCCTCCAAGTGTACTTAAGATTCAGCCTAAGAGTACTTTCCTTTCATTAAGTAGGCCTAGTTGGGTAACTAAGCAAAAACTTATTCTTTCCTACTTCAGAAGCCAAGGCAGTGCTCAATATTCATAGAGCTGACATAACCTGACTTAGTGACAAGCATTTACTTCTAGCTAGGGCTTTTGGGAATTAACTTTATTAAAATATTTTTTTTCAGCCATCACTTATACTCTATTGATTTGTAATGAAATATCCATCTGTTTCCATAAACAGAACATGATCCATACCCCATGCACCTTTCTGCAGGAATCTCCAATATCTCCTATGTATGGGTATTTCAGCGAGAGTTAAGTTTAATTGAATGATAATTTGCCATAGCATTACAAATTGCGGTTTAACTAGAATTATGTGGAACTTTATATAAAACCCAATCAGACAGTAAAACAGATTTTTAGCCTTAACCAGAGGTCATCCTTCCACTGAATTTTAATGAGGTGTTCTGAATCCCTCAGAGGATAGAAATGTCTTTAACCCTTGTATTGCAAACAAGGACTTGCAAATGACAGTGCTTCAAAATTCCCTAATAAAATGATATCATGGTGACATCATGAACCAATGTGATGTGATGCCAATTAACCCAATGTATCATAATGAACAAGAGAACAACAACTTTCCAATGATCTTTCATAGAAAAAAAAATAGGATCTTTCCATACTGTGTCACCAGGGCAGAAAAAGCATGTAATATCGATTAAGAAAAGCCCAAATCTGGGTGTCACTGATTCTAGAGGGTTTTGGCAGGGAAGTTGTATGAAGAACACACAGCTGTGGCACTGAGCAGCAAACCTGGAGTTTAGGCTTAATTCTTGGGGTTTTATTTTTCCTGTAGACCTGATGAAAGGGTGAAATATACTGTGCATCTGAGTTAAAAATTATGGAATGCATCTGAGATGAAACTAAATTGCTTGCATGTAAATTATGTTTATTTACAAGGATAAGCTTTTATGTGGATTTATAGTGAGTTCTTTTGAGGTGAAAGTTTCTGTGTGAGGACCAACTTAACCTGAATGTCTGAGGAGACCTCCTGTGTTCCAGTTTGTATCTGTTGCCCTTGGTGTTGTCACAAGCACAACAGAAGAGAGCCTGGATGAGTATCTGCCCACTCCCTTCATATGTTTACATACATTGAGGAGATTCCCCCAAGCCTTCTCTTTTCCAAGTTGACAAGTCCCAGTCCTCTCATGTTTTTCATTTCCTTTACCATCTCAGTGGTCCTTTGTTGGATGCTCTCCAGGATGTCTGTGTTATTCTTGTACTGAGGAACCCAGAACTCGACACAGTTCTCCAGCTGTGTGAAGCTGTTGCCAGCAGGTGGAGGGAGGTGATCCTTCCTCTGAACTCATGAGGCCACAGCTCTAATGCAGCACATGATGCCATCAGCCTCCTCTGTCACAAGGGCACATCTAAGGCTGTGTGGCATGAGGCATCGAGGGAATTGCAATACTTGACAGTTGCTCTTATTAGCATAAATAACCTCCTCAAATGTTAAAACTCATGGCAAAAATATCTGGTTTGAATCTTAGGCCTTCTGAAAATGGAGCATAGAGAGGCAAAGCAATGTCTCCCTATGAATAATAACAAGCATCTGCACCACGCCTACTTTAAATTTATTCAAATCAGCTTTTAAGGTCCTGGGCTGGGTTGTATTTGGTTTGTCAGAATCATTAGTAGACAAATGCAGACCATTACAGGAAAAGGACTCTATTCTGTCTGTGTGCTCTGCATGTCAGAGCTGTGGAATGCTTTTCTCTTTTTTAGCCTGCAGACCTTTCTTGTGTTTGAGTAGATAAATGTAAATTGGAGATTGAGCAAATAGCGTTAGATATTTTAATGCAGGCAGATATGGTTGCTGCTGGATAAGAACTTATGTTTCTATTATGTTCTAAATTTGAATAACTTGGTACAGCAAAATTCCTTTACAGTTCTTAGCAAAAATAAAATCAGGAGAAAGCTTGAGCAGCTCCAAGCTTATGACTGACAATTTATCGTGAAACTCAAATTAAGCCCACAGAGAATTCCTTTTATATTATTTTTTGAAACATGCAAATTTATTAAATTGCCCTTTTGGTGTCCTGAGTACTGGAAGGAAGACCCGCCCAGTGGCACTCCACACTCTGCAAAGATTTATGTGTCTTCTGAACTTTAAGTGTATGAAAACACCCTCCTACATGCTTGAAGATAAACAAACAAATGGTATGTCATACTCAGATAGCTGAGCTAGACCTGTGCAATGCATCTCAGGTGCATACACTGGTGCCAAGCACACTGGGAAGCTCATAATGAGCTAATTTATCTGATTTCTTATCCCAGCTAAACTCAGCACTCCTTAGACTAGATAACTTTTGTTGCTTAAAGCCAGCTCAAGTATGGCTGGCTCAGGCATCTTTTTGACAGACCAGTATATGGTATAGACATGGTATTTTAGCAGCTTTTCGGAGGTATTTAATTGAAAATTCATCCTTAGATGAGGTTTTGATTAGGCTGCTGTTTCATGGATCCCCCGCTAAGGTGTTTGCAGTGGCAGCAGTGCTTCCCAGTGTTTCTCAGCTGGCAATGGGATACTGTACAGAACAATATTATACTGACTCTCTGATCCCCAGGAGGTTCCTGATTCCTGGGGCTGGGATGCCCCTGCTCCATGTCTTCCCCAGCTTCTGCCCCTCACTGGGGTGATGCACCAGCCCTGGCCATGGGGTACAGCTCTGACCTCCTGGTGGGAAACCCATTGTTCCCAGCTTCTGCTCCACAAGGATGTCACTGTGCCATCCAGTTTTAATTTTTTATTTTTAATTTTGACTTTAAATTACACTTTGCAAGTTTTGCAGAATTGGGAGGTTTAGCAAAAAAACCCAGCCTTTCAAGTTTCAAGGTTCCAAAATGGTTCTCACCAGTGTATAAATATTGCCTTAACCTAACACTGCTTTTTGGCATATAAATTTAATATCCCTTATGCATTTTTTCAGGGACTTTTAGCCCTCTGTATTTGTATTTATTATTTAAATATTCATTTTATCTGTGCTGCCCAGAGAAAATCTGAAATATAATAAACTGATTGACAAAATGAATTGAACATTATGTATATGTTCCCATGAGCTAAAATTCTACTTTTTTTGAGCACAGAGTCAAAATCTATTTTGAAGATTCAAAGAAATATTCTGGAAAAGTACAAGAGCAGCAGAATAATTTATATAATGTAGGAAACTCTGGGAAAGCCCTAAAAATAACAGAAAAATAACTATAGATACCTTGCTCTTAATCACTGATTTCTCAAAGCAAAATGTTTAAAAATTACTCTATTGTTAACAGTCTGGGTAAAGATATTTTAAAGAGGTAAGGCAAAAAAATCTCAGGTTATGTTTCTTTGTTGAAAAGAACAAAAGCCAGATTGCCATGGTATACAGGTTTTTGTTTGTTTGTTTTTTTGTTATCAATTCTGGCCTAAAATGTGATTTGTTTTATTCAACAGTTATATGACTTTAATGGTAGAGACACTGATTCTATGTATGGGCATTTCTACTACTTTTGCTCTTTTAAAAATCAATTTAATTGCAGAAAATACATGTATATACTGAGAAAAGAATTCTTTTCACAGACAGGGGTTCAAAAGTATGTAAATCCCTCAACCTGCACTTACTTAAGCAAATACTTGGTTTACTGTAGTGAAAATAAGAGGGGAATCAACTCCATTTATCCAATGAATTACAGTACTGTAATAACATAATGCTACTTAGTGTATGTGCTGAAGAACACCATTTATTTACAACCTGCTATCAGAGGGTTATTTTTGTTTCCTTTTACTGTACATATGAGAGACAGTCCATAGACTCCTCTTGTTTTGTATTTATTGTAATGCATATAAAACTTTACTAAATTTTTATGAGTACATTTACCAAGTTTTTTTTTATGGGTATTGTAATGAACACCAAACAAGCAAAAACAAGCCGGAATTACAGACTTTGTGGGAATTAAGACACTAAACCTACCTTTCACAAATATCCCGTGGGTAGAATTTCTAAAAGCAGTTCTTGGAATAAGGTACCCAGCTGCTATTGATTTTTCATTAGACATGTAATGGATGTAGTGCTATAGAATATTGTTTCTGTCTTTTATTAAAAAATAAATCTGACTACAGTACAACACACTGACTTTCCCAACTTAGGTCCATGCAAAAGTACTGCTCAAAAATAAATAACAGCAAATGCTCTTCCAAGAAAAAAAAAAAAGCACCCCATTGCATCTCTACCTTTCACATAGTGATTTTAGTTAATGGTTTAAATACACATTATGTTCTTCAATGGTCAAAACTAAGAACTATTTAGGAACTATTGGCATGGTGACAAATATATTTAGGAGCCATTGGCATGGTGACAAATGCATGAAGAATTTACAACTTTTCAGGCTGATTTCTGATTTTAAAGAGAAAATACTGTGATAGAGTTAAGTTTGTTCTTAGTGTCACTTTTCAACTTCTACATTTGACAAGATTCTGTATTTTAAGCAGCACATACGTGTCTGCTAAGAAAAAAAAACAAAACGCACCAAAAATTGCATGCGAAAGAACACTCAAAACAAAGAAAAGCCCTATAAGAGTGCATCATGGACCTAATCTAAAATATAGCATCTTACAAACTCTCCAGGACTCAGCTAAGACCTGAAGTCACTTGTGCAGATCAATTAGAACCAGTCTGCAATTTCAAGCATACGGACGTTCGACTTGATACAGAAAATCAGTACAAATGCATTGGAAGCTTTCTGGGTACTCTCTGGTGACAGATGTCCTGCCAGCACCTCTCAAGCAAGAGGACTGAAAACCAGCTCAGGTAGATTCTGCATCCAGGAGCAATGCTAGCCCCTCTAATATGCTTTCCCTGGCTTTTCTTACCCACAGACTCAGTGACCTATGAGCCCAAGATTTTATGTAGACCCAAATCATTAACTATCCTGTTGTATAGCTGTTTTGCTCTACAGAAAGATCGAAAGACTCAGACAAAGAAGAGGCATTTAATCCACATAATAACCTTTGTAATTCTCCCAGTGCGGTTTCTGCACGGCATTATTAATTATTACTAAGGACAGATGTGCCCTGAATATTTAAGTAAGGATAAACCTTATGTGTTTGCCATTTCATGTCTCCTAATTCCTAAAACCAGTTTTTAATTTAAACCATAGAAGAAGAAATTGTATATCACATTATGACCAGGCTTACCTATACCAGTCACTTGTGTCCAAACAAGTCAGAAGCTATCACAGGCAAAGGCATGATAAGGATTAGAATCAATAATCAAGCAAATATGAACTCTTCTG
This sequence comes from Toxostoma redivivum, assembly GCA_013397375.1. NCBI lineage: Eukaryota > Metazoa > Chordata > Aves > Passeriformes > Mimidae > Toxostoma > Toxostoma redivivum. The sequence continues at coordinate 1,638,661 of VXBI01012389.1, read as the reverse complement.
CCTAGCTAGAGCTCCTGTCTTGAACATGGCAACACAGGGAGGATGGCAGAATTAATTACTGCACTTTAAATTTTCCCTTTAGCATGCTGTGCACAAATAAACATGTCAAGGTTCCTGGGGCTGTGCTGTTCTTGCATGCTTGCTGTTTTCCGTGTAGAAACATGGAGATGGGGAAGTCACAGTGCTCTGTGCTGCTTCTGCCAGGAAGAGGAGCTCCTCCTCCAAATGGCTCAGCTCCTCAGATGCAACTTGAGCAGTGGGTCCTCCTGTCTCACATCATCCACCGTGCCCTTTTTGTGTTACAGAGCTCTCTCACTGAGACAAAACCAGATATTTGAGAGATTTCCCCAATTTCTGAAGTTACATAAGCCATAAATTCCATATAAACCTAGGAGCTTGATGGCATGCATTTGGAGAAAGCTTTCCACACTCAGGCCAAGGGTGAATTCCTGTTCTGCTTGTCTTTTCAGACTGGAAGCAAAGAACATTGGTACCTTTCAGCAGATTTAAAGTCAATTTGTCAACTCTCATTGCTGTTTTCCAGCTCCACATGAGGAATGAAGAGACTGAGAGAAATCAAGCCAGATTTACGACTAAAACTTACAGATACTGTTCAGGGATGAAATTTTGAATAACATCTCTATGCTAGCAAAAAGCCTTCCCAAGAAAAAAACTGGATGAAAACCTCTTACTTCTCTCCTCTACAATAGAACTGCATCCATAATAGAGTGCTTGCCAGTATTAGCTGTACTGAGAGATATATCTATTCCAGTAAACCTTTTACTAGTGTGGGCTAGACATCAATTTCACTCTGCTGAAGCTCAGGAAATCAATGACCACCTGCAAAGACAGGCCCTGGAAATAATCACTGAGAATTATATTAAATCCTCCTAGAGTTATGAGATTATGGAAGAAGCTCAGTCTACATTAAAATATGCATATACTCCAGCTCTTGTGGTTGCAGAAAGATGGCAAAAAGTACGTGGCTAGCAAAAGGAAAAGAGCAGACCTTAAAATGTTATGAAAAAACAAGACTGAAGGTTGGTTCGGTGTTCGACTCATTTCTGTTACCTTAGTGAGAGACTGACATAATGTTTCAAACAAGGTTATGAGGCTGGGATATTACCATGACCCTGACTCTCAGTTCAGAAACCTCATCTGGCGTGCAGATACCACTGAGCTCAATCATTGCCAGTTCTCTCTTTTACGTCTCCAAAACTGACATTCTTGCAGACAGAAAAAATATCCTTATATAAAAATGATACATATATGCCTGAATAGGTGTGTCTGTCAGTTTGAGACAGGTGAGCAGCAGCAGGTGCTGCTCCATGTACCCAGATGCAACTCGCAGTGAGAATGAAGATCTATTCCCAGCACATACATGCACACAAAACTAGCACATACACTCTATACGTTCATGTACACAAATGTCTTCATGCAGATAGATAGGTAGACAGATGTAATCATAAAATCATAGCATTGTTTAAATCAGAAGAGACCTTTAAGATCATCGAGTCCAAACATTAATCCATCACTGCCAAGTCCACCACTAAACCACTGAAATGCCACATCCATGTGTCTTTTATATTCCTCCAGAGATGGAGACTTCTCCACTGCCCTGTGGAGCCTGTTCCGATATTTGACAAAACTTTTGGTGAAAAAAAAAATCCCAATATACAATGCAACCCTCTTCTGGTGCAATTTGAGGCTGTTTCTTGTAGGCACATATGGACATCATATACATATATAAAAATATGCACAAATGTGGCCAGGCACACAGATCAGAGGCACACACTCCCAGCACCCATCAAACCAAGATGATACCAACAGCCTCATCCTGCTTCCTTCTCTGGTTGGGGAGAATGGAAGTCCACTGCTGAAAATATACAAATATGTACTATGGGTAAGAGGATCCCTGAAGCAGCTGCACTCAGAGACTCTGTCCAGTCTCCATAGCTGCAGGTATAGAAGGCCCCAAGGCTGTACCTCCTCTCCAGCTGCTGACACAAACAGAACAAGCCAGGACTACTTGGCTCCATAGCTGGTACCTGTGTGCTCTCATCCCTGGAGATACACAGGCACTCTCACATCCTGCATGGTCCCATACAGGCTCACTCAAGCTCCCAGGCTACTCAGGGTCTGGTCAACCTTGATCTTCACTAGATCCTTCCATTTCCTAGCACCATGAACATACAGGATATCCATCTTTTGGTTTGGCTCTGGTTGCTGCAGAGACTCTCATGCACACAGGTGCACACAGAGCAGGGAGTCATCACCTGGGGAGGAGATTGAAGGGAAAGCAACAAGACTACTCCCTTCCCTGACAGACCACAGCCAGACAACACACTGACTGAGAAATTATTAACATGTGTCTGATCTTTTTCACCCCCTTACTCTTCTTTTCCAACTTTCATTCCTCCCAAAATCCCTGTCTTGCTCTGCCTTTGGTTCCTCCCCCAAATCTTGCATAATAGGAATGACTTAGAACTGCTTTTTTTCTGCATCTTATAAAAAAATCCCACTCCTAGGCAGCAGCCCCCATAATCCAAAAATCTGTGATGATGGTTTTTGCATTTTGGCACTGGGATGGATAGCTCTGCTGGGAGTACCCTGGGAAGAGTCCAGAGAGGATGGTTGGTCCTTGAGAGTCCCCCTCCTGCCATGATCTCTCTGAAGTCATCTGTGGGTATGTATATGGGCTATATCACATAACTTAGCAAGATGTATATAGCACATGTATTTAGATTGGAAGAGCAATGATCAAAACAGACCTTGATGACGATTTTAATTTCTCTTGTCACACATGGCCTCCCATGCTTCTAGTCAAAACCCCGTGATTCTAATTCACTATAGTACTTTTATGCACTTGGATTTAGCATATTTTGAAGGAAAGATTATTTAGAGATAATTTTAAGCATCTAGAGAGTGCAAAAATAGCCAGTAACGAGTATAACAGAAAGTAATGAGGAGTTCTGAAAGACCAGTGCAGGGCACAGGGCCTGATCTTTGCCCTTCTCATAAGTGTGAGAGAAGGTTGGGGTACCTGAGCCTCAAGACATCTTCAATATTGAACCAGTTTGGAGGATTTTAGGATGAATTTCATTACAAGCTTGCAACACTAATGAATCACCAAAATAGTGGCACCTCTGCCCAGTGAATATTTAAGAAATTTTCTAACAAATTACAAATTCTAGTCATGGTATGAACAAACAAAATTGTGACATATTTGAAGCTTCTTCCAGACTGTGCATACAGTCTGTTTACAGCATCTTATCTTTTTCTCATGAACTTGATACCACAGCAAAAGATTGAGCTTAGTGACATGTTAAACTACGCTTACTGGACAATAATTATGCTACTGGGATTTTTGAAGGAAAAGGGAACCAATTCGTTTTTAACGTTTTGTAGGTGACTAGTATTGGTAGAATGGAAAATTACCAGGCACAAAAGAAGGATGCTAAGGGTTTGAAGATGGGGGGAGGGGTATAAACTAGGGAAAATTCACAAAGACATACAAGTGTTGTGTAGGAGTGAAAAATAATTATGAACAGACTTTAAAAGCAAGAAGACATCCATAGAAGTTTTGATTCCTGCCCAACAAGGCAGATGAAATTGTAGAAGTAAATTATATGCAGGGTTTCTTATTATTTGTTTTCATACCCTTCTTGAAATAATGGCAGTGATTTCAAAATCTGGGGAGAATTGTTGGTAAAAAAAGGGTAATTTTTTTATCACATCCTGAATATGCTGATTTTTTTTCATGGTAAGGCGAATAATCACCCTCTTAACTGGTCCCAGCTTTCAGTGCATTCACACTGAACACATGTGCTTTGGCAAAAATAATAGGTAATTTAAAGCACACCAAGTCTGGCTGGCCAGGATGTAGGGCAGATATAACAAATAAATATGTGCACAAGAATCAGTGCAATAGCATCCCTCATTTTGTGTTTTTTACGCTTCTATTGCTTTCCTTTTCTGGTGAAGAGGTAAAAGGTGTGAATTTCCTGAAGCATCCTTACCTTCCTGGTGGAGAAACTCATAGCTGGCTGTGCCTGCAGGTCTGCTGTGTGCCTGCTCTGGCACGGGTCCTGGCCATGTCACTGACACCAGCCCAGCTCTGCTCAGCACTGGGCAGTGACCATGCTGCCTCTGCTGTGGTGCTCCCCACTCTCAGCTCTTGCTCTGTTATAGTTTTGACTTGCCAATTTAAATATACTCATTTTTCTGTTGTGAGGCAGAACCAGGAGCAAAAGAGCAAAGCAAGCCTAAAACTTAAAAGGGTATAAAAAACTTTATTAACACATAGAAAGAGAAAGAAAAGCAAATTCAGAATAAGACCTTCAGACCACTCTTTCCTCCCCTCTCCTAACCCTCATAACAAGACAAACATACAAAAAAATTACTTCAGTCAGTTCCCAACTTAAATAGTCCTTTTTTCAGTTCACTTCGGAGAGAAGTTTCCTCTTGTCAGGCCATAGGGACTTCTCCACAAGGAGGGGAAAAAACAGTTACCTCGTGGCTTCATTTCTCACAATTCGCATCCGTCCAGGAAAAGAACTTACAAATAATGAGGCTCCTCCCCTTTTCACAGCTTTCCCAAAGCTGTGCTTATGGGCCATGCTAAATTCATGGGGTATTTACTTTTAAGAATTAACAGTTCCAAGCCAAAAATTCTCTTTATCTCTCTTTCTCTCTGTTCATGCTTCATCTCCAGAAAAAGAGATCCCCTTTTCTCCTCGGGGCGAAGGATTCTCAACACAGATGCTTCTTGATTAACAATCTATCAAATGGAAAATCTCCAACCTCCCATGTCTTTCTCCATGGTTTATAGGAATATTCAGTGCAACATCAGTTCATCCCTACAATCTTACAAAAGGATTTTCAGCCATCTTCACAGCATCTCCTCATTCTCCTTCCATCTAAAGAAACTTAGCTCTTTCATTTTTCCTTCTCACTCCAGGGAGGATTGAAAAGTCTGCAAGTCTTATCTGAGATTTGAAAGAGTTAAAATTTCACACAGGAAAAGCAAGGCTGCAATGCTGGAGCTGTGCCAAGATCTCAGAAACTTCAGGCCTGGCTGGAAAGGGGAAGGAGGGGGAGCAGCTGGGATCTCACTCAGCCTCCCTGGGCTCAGGAGCACCACTCACTGCCATGGCCACCTCTCCTCCCTGCCGGGCCATGCCGGCTCCCCACACAGGGGCCCTGCCCTGCCCCTGCCAAGCCCGCAGGCTGCAGTGGAGCCAGGCCCAGACTCTGTTACCTGCACTGCTGCCAAAAGAGAAAGAGAGCTCTTTTCCGGGTTACCTCCTTCAAAATGTGTGTTCATGGAGCGAACTAACTTTCTCCAATTGGTTCCTCACGCTGTCAATAACCAAACCAGCCTCCAATTGGTTCCATCATCTCACAGAGGAAGTTCTCATAGAGAGAACTTCTCTCTGAGACTGTTTTCCCCAGGTGAAATCAGCGCATGCTCCTTCCTGAGGCACACCTGCTTTTCTGCTTCCCAAGAACAAGCTTTTTCCTGGTACACCTATATCAGAGAGCTAAATAGGACCCGGGCACACAATGAACACTGGCACTGAGCTGTCCAGAGTGTTCAATTCTTAGCCTGGTGCACCACACAGTTTCACTGACTCAAGTTGCTGTCTGATTGCAGATACCATTTGGCCATGTGCATGAACCATGGATCGTTTCCATCAGCCTATTTAGAGGTTAATTTTGGGAAGTAAGAAGGTGCTGGCCATGCATGTGTGATCTATGCAGCAGCCTTGGGGACAGAGAGAGGTTCCTAGCTCGGACTTTTTCCAAGTTTGTTTACCTAGTCTCTATCACCCACTGAGATATTAGGAAGAGGTGGATTTCAGTGGCAGCAATGAGATGCTTAAAGGGAGAGTTACATATGACATTAAGAAAGTTTGGTTTATGGTAATGCTAATTTGGCAGCGGGTGACCTAAGAGGGTTTTGGAAGCTGTATAAGTGATGGATTTAGGAAGCAAGTTTGTGAGAAGTTGTGGTTTGATGATGGCCCAACGCCAGGGACCCATGATAGTCACTCACCCACCTTCCCCTGCCACAGCTGTGTAGAGAAGAGAGAGAA
>VXBI01012389.1:1615981-1627355 GCA_013397375.1 Toxostoma redivivum | reverse complement strand
TTTTTACTAGAGAAATGTATATCCAGAAAACCTAAAATGGGCAAGAAAGAATCACGGGTCAATATTTAGGGAGAAGACTAAGCTGTACAAGTAAAATCAATCATGGGAGGAAACATTTTTGCTTGTAGAGCAGGTTAAGTAACGTACTTTCAAAGCCTGAAAGGAATATCCTAAGATCACCCACTAGGTAAACACATGGCATGTATAAGCCTCTGTAGGCTTTTCCTGATCAATTAGGCATAGATAAGGTAAAAGACACAAACAAGAAATCAAGACCACAGCACTAAAGAAGATCAAAGCAGTGAAATGAAATGTAAGAAACCGAAGACTGAAAAGCAACTTAAACTTATTAGAAATCATTTTTGTCCAACGAAAACAATATTATCCTTTTAACAGGGGTAGCAGTCCACTAGTCAAACTGCTTAAAAACTCAGTTTACTCATAAAAAATACCAGAAAACATGCCAGAGCTTTGGATCTGGTTCTCTCTACTGTTAGGTTTTTAGAATAATGTCTGGCCAACTAGAATCTCCTCCAAAATTTTCAGTCATGGTTCAGGAGTTAGCACAGACAAAGCATATTTCTCAGTAAGTGGTTTGAATAGGTCAACTTTATTTTAGAAAGTTTGAATGTATACAGACCTGTCTGAACTGTCTGAACTCAGGGCCAGAAAATAAGTGCTTGCATGTTTTGTTTATGACATAGATGTAGCCACAAGCTACTTAAACTTCATGCTGAACATAAGGTAGAGAGTGCTGCTGATGCAAGCAGGAATGCTGGCAGAGTTGTGGGCTATCAGACAATCATGATCATATTTGCTCAACCAGGCAAAATGAGTACAAAACTGCTATTTTTATTTGGAGCATTTTACACTCACTTTACACGGCTGTAAGCGTCTGTTCAATTTCCAGGAAAACTGGAATGATGTCTTATGATCCAATGATGTGGAGCAAAGATAAAATGAGGATAGAAGAATGCTAGAAAAAAGATCCTTTTTTTATTATTATTAATTATTATTCTAATATGTCATGGGTTTCAAGTCTTTATTATTGGAACATTCTGGACATAGACCCAAGTGAACTTGTTCAATTAAAGGAGCTGAAAGCTATTGTGCTACAACAGAAGACCATGGAAGCTTCATTACTGCACACATGTGAAGCTCCAGGAACAGTACACAAAATTATAAATTTGTATCAAATACAGAGCAAAGAGGACCAAAACCTGGTTTTCAGTAAAGTTAAAAGAGCTAAAAAGTTATTAATACTACCAAATAAACCTATATCAATTTAGTGAAAGAACACACACATACACACACACACATACAAAAAAAACCAAAAACAAAACAAAATATTCCCTTCTGATTTTAAGCATACTGAGGATAAGTGTTTTGCAGAGTTAACAAAGTAATGGATTCAAAGCACAGTGATAGAAATTTCTTCTTCACAAGGAGAAAACCTACTTAAAAGAATACAAGAACAACACAGAAAACAGAGCTCCATGCAATAAATTGAAGTATCCTCTGTCATGCAAAGACTAAAGATGCAATTCCTGTGCAGTGAAAAAGCCTTTTCCTGAGGTTCTAAATTCTGCCCTTGATTATCTGCAGAACGAAATAGAATGTGAGTATAAGGCAGAGCACATCATGCACTGGAAGGAGAAGAGTTAGTAATGGGTGGGAAACTACATGATCTAATCTGCAGACTGCACATTTTCAAATGCCACAGTCTCAATTATGTTGAATTCAAAGCAAAATTGAAACTGTCCCTGGTCCTGCAAATCCCATCCTATCAGCCTCAATCTGGATTTGCTTGAGGGACCTTCTAAATAAATAATAATAATAAATAAAAGAGTTGGGTTAAGTTATATATATATTTTTAAAACAGCTATCGTTATTTTGAAGTGAAATGGGGGCTTATGGCACAGACACTCTTTTGTTAAAGTTAATGTACCTTGAAATCTTTCGACTCAGCACAGCAGACTGTCAAGGGTGCTTAAAAAAATAGTCCAATATTCTGCCAAGCTCTTTCTGCAAGAGGGGTCTTGTGTGAAATGATAACAGCCACAACCCCAATATTGTTTACAGAAATACAGCTTTTCACTGCAGAGGCATCACAATGAAACTTGAGAGGAAAAGGAATATAAAATGAGACAAAGACTTTATTTCATGATTTTTAGAAGGTAATAAACCTTCAAAATTTTGTCTGCATATTGCATTTTTTCCTGAGTTCATTCAAATAGAGGTCATAGCATTATGAGTTCATTTTGAAGGTATTTTCTTCCTATATAAAAAGAACAGAACTTTCACTATGTGGAGATAGATCCTGTCCCTGGGATTTTGTGCCCCCTGGTGTAGGGCTGTCCACCTTCAAACCTTTTGTTGTCTTCTGTTCCTTGAGCTACCCTCAGTAGCTTTGGAGCACACTTCTGGAAAGCAGAGTATTCAGATTTGGGCACCCTTATGAAGCTCCTGGATTGTTATGCAGTGCTGCAGGTCTTGCCCATTGCAACTCCTTGTTGTGGTCAATGTTGTGGTGTGGGAGCAGCAAATACAGCTGTGCTGTTTGTTTTTCAAGCATTAAAATAGAAGTATAGCAAACTGCTTGGGGAACCCCAGAGGTAGAAGCAAAATTAATATACATGAGTTTCTTACAGTGTCTCTCAAGGAATTCTACATTGTGTTTGTGCTTAGTGCCTGGTTCTTTAGTCCAGGGAGTGAGTGTGTGGGCATCTATAGATTCTTGTGGTCCAGAATAAAGATACTGACAGAACATTATGTACTGCAAAGTTGGTTTATGAATTTAGTCTCCATAAACCAAACTGCTTACATTCCACCTACGTGCTGTCCAAAGTTGGAAAACAGATGCTCTGAATGTTGTCCTTCATCTCTTTATGCTTCAATTTGCTCTACAGTAGTTGTGATAAAAACAGTGTTGGGAAGAAAAGCATATAACACATTCTAGTCACTCAACTGCTGTGAAAATGGAGTGCACAGCACAGATCTGTGCACGTATTAATATCCAAAATTATAAAAGAGGAATCTTAGGTTTTTAATCATACTGCAGTTGTGTTCATATTAAAGTATTATCCAGAAACCAAAAGACTGAATGCAATTTATGAAGGGGTCTGCAGATATCATTGAAAAGTATGATACATATAAACACATGTACTTTTTGCAGGAGACAATACCATAAAGATAAACAGAAGCTCAGGAAGAAAAGGAAACAAAGCAATATCACAATCTTAGAATTATTTTCAGCTTATTTACACCAAGTACTTTTATAAGCATAATGTCAAAAGACAGATTTGGAGATGGGACTTGAAGGAAAGCAATGATGTTACTTTGGAGTGTTTCTTCCAAGCGTGAACAACATGAAAGTAACTGCTTGAGAATGAATCAAGTGGGTGATGAAGGGTATTATCAGTAGCTGATTAGAAGCAGGAGAGAATCTCTTGTTTCTGAAGGAGAGATAAAGTGGGATTAGGTTATGAACATAAAACAAATAACATAAATTTGATAGTGAAGAGAAGTCACAAGCAGACTGTAAACAGAGCAGCACATGATCAAAGGATCAGGACATGCACATGCACAGCAGCATTTCATAGCAGAGCAGGGATATTTTTATTGTGTACTCAGTAAGCAGGATTCTCTGCAAGCAGGACCAGTACTTTTTCTGTGTAGATAGGCAGATAAAGATTAATATTGCAGGCAGAATGAATGGGAGAAAATTAAGGATATCTTGGATTTAAGAAATCAAACAGGAAAAATCGTAAGTTCAAGTGTTTGGCAGAATGGCTGTTCTGTCCACAGATTTGAAAATGAATATTAGTGACACGTCTCCAGCTAAGGAATTATTTTAATCACATTTAGCTTGAACTGTTCAGTAAGTGGTATCATGGGTTTGGCATCAAAAGGGTCTAGACAGTAATACTGAGAGAGGTGTGCCAACCAGAGAGAGATGTTTCTTAGGAATATATTGCAGATGTTGAATTTGGAGGGTGAAGGGAGGGAGGAATAAAAAGACAACACTTGAAGGTTATGAAAGTTCCCAGAGGAAGTTAAGCAGAATATGAGGGATTTTCCTAAAGAAAAAGCTGAAAGAACTGCTGGAGGCATAGGAAAACTGGAAGATGGGATGATCACACAAGGCAGAGAAAGGCAATGCTTCAGCATAAGGAGCATGAGCAACAGAGTTGAAAACAGGCATCCACATAGGTTTTCTCATGAGGCAGCACACTGATCTGAAGTCTTGGCTAGTGGAGAAACTGGTGACTGCTGTTGGTACATCCACCACCAATATTGATATTGTATCAACATGCCTGCCCAGCATTTACAGATTCTATCCAAGATGAATATAATGTTTTTGCTTTCTAACAGCTTCACAGAAGTTCTGTCAGTTAGAATATACTATGATATACCAAATAGCATTGAAGCTTTGCTTCATTTGCTGTAATTGTAAGTACCCACTTGTTTTGTGTTGACTCAAACATACGTAATTAAAATATCCATTGGTTTAAGAACTTACTGACCTGGATTTCTGCCCTATGTCCATAGAAAGACTGATCAGAAGGTGAAACAATATCTGAACACTGGCAGTTTATATGCTTACAGCCTGGCAACTTAATTACATCTACACTGATTTAATTTTACATTTTACAGTGCAGAAGTTTTTTTGTTATCAGTTTTGCTATAGGTGCTCTAGGGATGGCAATTTTTGGAAGGCAAGTTGGGTGGTGGGACAGTTGGTAGGACTTCACTCAAGGCCTGAAGCACATCAGACCCAGGTCTGACCTCAGGGTAACATTTGTTGAATGTCCTGAAATTATAGATCCAGTTAAAGTGAACTGCAGAAAAGGGAATACAGTAAGCATGTAAGAACTGAGTTAATGGTTCACGAAGTATGTCTAACCCAGTCACTCGACTTCAGCAGTGTCTGTAATAGATGTCCAGGGAAACACAGGCTGTGTGCAGTACCTGTGAGCACTCACTCACTGACTGATTTCTGCTTAGTGATGACCTGAGCCCACTGTAGTTCATACATTTCGCAAACACAGTAGATCTTATTTCTTCTGCCCTGGATTACCTATGAATTTTTTACATGCACAGCATCCTGTGACAAGGAATTGCACAAGTCTGTCATCTGTGTGAAGAATAAACTCCTCCTGCTTGCTGTAAAACTGGCTCACACTGGGCCCAGATGACTGCTTATCATTAGACAGTGGAAATCAACATTTTCACTCACTCCAGCCCACTCATGATTTTATAGTCCACTATAATACTCCCTTCCATTCAATCTAATGACATCAGCTTCTATGGGTCTCTGGCATTTTATAACCAGTTACTAACTTTAAAATGCCGTCTCTGAAATTGTAGGCTTATACTAGTAAGAATGGGGGTTTCTTTTTTATTTTGCTTTCTGATGTTGATTTAAAACATCAATAAAGATAGTGTCAAACCCACCTATATTTCTTCTAATATTTTGGACTCTTTTTATTGCACGTGGAACAGAAATTGGAAAATTTTTTGTCATGAACCCTAGTCTCCATTTTGGTCCGTGGATTAGCTTCAGACAACAGCCATCAGACACTACAGTAATATTTCATGACAAGTAGAGTGAATTTTTAGGGGATAACTTTTTTCCCCCCTAAGAGTTATGCTGAGGTTCACCGGAAAATCGTGAGTTTAACAACACTAAATTTTAAACTTTTTTTTTCTCAAAGGATTTTATATTCTACATTTATTTAAGCTCCAGTACAATTTACTCAATTGTCTCTTAACTCAGCTATTGGACTGGTTGGTGTGCCACTAGAAAATTTCTACTTCAAACCCTAGGAGCAGAGTATTCCAAACAAATACTAATTATTTAAGTATCCAAGATTATTCTTACCCAGCAGTAGGATATATTGCAACATACACAATGCATGCTTGAGCTGATGAACTCTTTCTCCCACCCAGAAACTGGTAATGATTTCACATTAGCAAGGCTAATTGACATCATGTTTACTTGCTGCAAACACTGACAGATGAACAAACACATTTCAATTTCTAAAAAAGCCTCTTGTGCTTAAAATACTTTTAAGAGTTTAGAAGGATTTTTTTTTTCACGTAGCAGAAATGAGATTTTTAATTTTACAGGTATTATGCACAGTTGCATCCAAAGAAAATTTGAATCTGCAAGAAGTTCAGACAAGGATTCTCTTCCTTAGCAATTTTCTGAGACCTTGCTATGTTCTCTGGATCCTAGAGCTTTATTTCAAGCTTGAGCTTCTTATTTGCTCTTATTTACTCTTCCTCTGTAGCTGAGGATTATTTCATTTATATCCCTTTACAGGAAATGATCCAACTCCTTGCTTCTCCATGTTGCATATTCAGTATTTTGCACACCTGATTCACTATGCAAAGAGTTTAGCATTGTTCAGAATCTTCAGCATTGCTGCCTGGGTTTTAGGACAGAAATTACTACAGACTTCTTGAAAACTATGAATCATCTTTTTGCTTCTATCTGCTTACAGAGTTTATGTAGATACATTTTGGCATTTTAATTAAAAGACAGCAGCAGCTTTTTCAGTCTAATGTCCTCCTTTCAGATATTCTGACTTGTTATTGTCCTCCTAATATTCTGACCATCTCCTACACACAATTCACTGTACTTTGTCCTTCTCATCTGATATTAGATTTTTAGATTTATGAGAACCATTCAAAACTTACAGATTTTCTGTGTTCCTTCCAAAGATATTGTTTGGCTTGTAGTGTATTCTTTCACCCTTTGTTACTTACACAATTGATGCTTTTTCTTACCTCGTTTAAATGTCTCTTGGTTCTTTTTCTAGAGTGATGAATTCCTCTATATTTGTTTCTGGTTTCATACTCCTTTGTTCCATCACATATTTTTTCTAGTGTTTTTGCTTAGCCTTTTTGTACTTTTTCTGTTATATTTATATCTGTAATATATTTAAACTACCACACCCTTTTATTGCAATGTAATATAATAATACATAACACGTTTATCTTGCTGCAAGGAAACCTGGCTACCAGGCTGAGCTTCATTCATCAGCACAGAGTTCCAGTAAAATGTCACTCCCCCTCTCCAGCACAAGAGAGATTTAAAATGCACCAATAGTAAATACTTTCCTCATTTTTTTTTTTTTCTGGTCATTGCTTGCTCTTTTCAAGTCACATCTCATCCTCCATCCCTCACTGGTTTACACAGGCCTGCCCTCACTACTTTACACCGGCCTGTTTTCTCTTCCAGTACAAGAAAGACAAATTACTTGTTTCGTGGTGGCATTCAGACTGGCACATGACATCAGCCTCTTTTGTTCTAGATGTTGTTGCAGTGTCTGGCATAGGAAGATTTGTCTTCAGAGGCAGACTATGGTGAATAGTAAGCATATATATCCAACTTTAGCACTGATTTCTCTCCTTTCTGGAGCAAAATGAAATCAGTGATATCCCCTAAAAGTGAAGTACACCTTGATACTTGACTGGGACATAAATTATTTATTTAAGGTGAGATTTACATTACTTGCAGGTGGATGTCTAAATCAGGGATAATTTTCTACATTTCTTTTATGAGGAAATGAGATATAGTCAATAGGATTAATGGAATACAGGGTGTAATTCATCTCAGCAGGTGTAAATAAATGTCTGTTTCAGCATGAGATGAATTGTTCCCAAGGCTTCATTGACACTGTTGAATAAATCCCTATGGATCATAATGAAAGTTTAGTCAAAGAGATCAGATGTAGTGACCTTTGTTTAGCCATAATGTCTGTGGAAGAGGTAGGAATTGAATGTCTACCATTAGATTTTAGCCTATATCTCCTAAATAAATACATTATGGTTTATTTTCTGCATACTAGCCTGATTCTTTGAAAACTATATACGAACTTTCAGGTTAATGCAATGAAAACAGATTGGAGCAGAATCTCTGCTTGTATCTGCTCATCAGGATAACAATAAAATTCCCATCACTGAATTTAAACGATGCCATAGAGCACTCCAGGCATCTACAGATCCAGTGTAAGACAAAAGCTGTCAGACTTTTGCTTCCATTTTTTATTGTTACTTTTATTATTTCCAAGGCTGTCATACACTCAAAAGTTACATTACAATCAGTTAATGATTTAATGGAAATAAGTAAGACAATTCCCTTAGAGCTAGTAAAGCCCCAGGATTAGACAGATTTCTGTCAGGTTATAATAAACCTTCCTAACACCTACTGGGCCCAGTTTCATATCTCTTCAAAGAATCAGTTAAAATACCACCAATAAAAGAGAAAATTGAAAGAGCTTTTTAATCACTTTGTTTGTCCTTAGAATCATACAAAATACTTTCACAATGACACCAGCTCAGGGAAAAACAACGCAAAGGCAAATCTTTTTATCATCTTTATTTAAGGGTATTTTAAACAGTGCACAAAGAACCAGAATTACTGTACAGGTGTTTCTCATTTACTTCAAAGTGACAAATTTTGCCCATACATCCCAATTTACACCCATTAGGGTGTGAATAACCTGATTAAGTGCCACTGATGCAAGAGTTATTTTCTTTTTCTGAATTGCTTGCCACTTGAGCAGTGAAGAAGGGCTATGACTGCAGCAGATGACACTTAGTAAAGGTTGTCAAACCTGCTGATGCCCAGACTTTTGTTCCTGGAGCCTTTTAAGGGGCTCAGGGTCCATTAAGGCTCCACCTTCTCTTTCTGAAAAGCAAGGCTGTAGCAGCACCCAGTGAAATTTATAGAAGAATGATATGAGAGGTGCCTTGTACAACTGATTGCTCCTTCTTTTGTTTTCATTGCTTTCCTCTCCTTCTACTCCATGATATTTATTCTAGCAAAATACAACAGATCAACTGCAGAAGGCTGAGTGCTGAACTGCAGCCCAGTGCAGATCAATGTAAATATGTCTCTGATTGGTAAGTAGCAGTTAGATCTGAGTACTCCACTTGCATTTTCATTGCAGCAGTAATAGTAGATAGGAAAAAGTGAAGATTTTTCTTCTTTACCTTCATTTATCATCTTGCAAAATGCAACAGAATCCACTCTATAGTTTCTGCTTTAAGATTTGCTAACTATGAAATCAACATGTAATACATTTCTTTGTAAAACTCCCTTAAGTACTGGGTTATTTTAGATGAAGTTTACCAAATCAGTCTCATGCTGTGACCTCTGAAACACTGAAGAGATGTCTTGTGTATCCTCTCCGCTTGAATTAAACACTGAACTTCTTTAAAACATGCATTTTAATTAGTTTTGGAGCTAAAAATGCCACCTGTGCTGAATGGTGATGCTGAGGGAGTTCCATTAGTATTCTAGAATTTCTTTGAAAGCCATCTTCCATGTGACAGATGGCAAAAGATGGTACATGAACCAAGTTAAATACATAATGCAAATAAGCGTGGATATGTGCCTTGTGGATGTCCCTTTTTTTCTGACCAGATTGTTATAAAAAAAAGCTCTATGTCAATAGCATAAGAAAAAAATCCCCATTTATCTATTTTTACAGGTTTCTAGTTATTCTGAAATAATTAAATTCAGGTACCAACTACAAATGAGGTGGATTTTTACCTTGCAAGAACAAGCATGAACTTTATGCCACAGTTTAGCAGTCATTAAATATTGCCCAGAGACCACCATGCACACAACAACATTATTCTGCCAAGGGGAAAGAAAAAAAATGTTAGTCTTGCAAAACCTAGATTTAGTATGTCTCAATTCAGGAAGGAAGAAAATAAGAAATCAGACAGGGAAAGAATCATATCGTAGATTGTTTGTTTCATGGCTCTAATGCTACATTGATCTTCTTCATATTGTCTATTATTCAGAAATAAAAATTGGTACTGAAGTTATTGTAACAGTATGTTTCCAGTCATGCAGCACTATCCAGGTATTAGCAATTTATTGGGAAGGCAGTATCATTTACGCATCCGCTGTTCCATTTCTAATTGCCTGACACTTATTTAGTATTGAATGGAAGGACATAGCAGAGATCATTGGAGCAAAACTCCTTTTCTGCTCTGCCCCATAAGCTTGCCTGGCTTTCTAAGATATCTGAGAGACAGTCACTCACTCTACTTCTGCTACTGTGAGAATTGAGAAACTCAGGATCCGGAAAGGCACCAATTACTGTATTTTATGGGAATATATGTTGTTCATTTTTAAGGTGGTAGAGGGCAAAGAAAGTCTTTTCCTTTTCGTATACTTCGCTGCCTCTCTCTTATTAATCAGAAAACTTTCTGGTTCAAGCAGAGATTTGAATATATATTTTTAAGGTACCTTATCCTTATTGATTCTTTTGTGACTTGGAGCCTTTGAGTCCATTAACATAAGAGCCAGCGCTGCACTTTCATGTACCTAACCCTGTGCTTTATCATCTCTCTTGAATTTCATTCAAAATGTGGGACTGACATGGACTAAGATCCATGTGGTTAGTATTGTATAGACCTTCCATTAAAAACTGGATTTCATGGCTAATGACTGCCTTGAACATACCAGATCAATTTTAATATCGTTATTTCTAGCATCTGCCAGGGAGAAGAAGGTTGAGCAGGGAAATCAATAAACCCTACAAAAAGAAGAAAAATAAAATATATAATTAATATATTCAAAAGCTTCGGGTATCTGGCAAATGCTTATTAATCCCTTTGAGATCAGAACTGCTGGTATGAACCTTTTCTGGTGAAAATAACTCTGAACCTTTTTCGGTCAACAACTCTGACCAACTAATAGTTAATTGTTCCTTGCATATAATTGGCCCTTCCACTTGATGCTTGGTGTGTCCTGAGCAGTCCAACTAAATCTAAGCTTTTCTTCCAGCTCTGCCATGAACGCTTTCCCTAATTAACTGGAAGAGTGCTTAAGGATGACATCTGAAAGGATGAGTGATGTTTGCAACAATGTCATCAGAACAGATTTTGTATTGAAAGCAAAGATAGAATGAAAGGTAAAACAATATTTAAACTTTAAGTCTGCTTTTTGCTACAGGAGTTCTCATTCTCATTTAGTCTTTTAGTCTATTTTGCATTATCTGAGTTCTGTGATGTCTTTATAAATTGTGTATTTTAGAATTTCAAACTACGTTTTTCTTGGCCCTGCCTCATTCACAAGCTCAAGCCTTGAAAAGTCTATCTATCAGATATCTTGGATTTAGTTGTATTAAGAGAGGAAGACACAGGCTGCATCTCATGCACTAAAAATACAAAGATACTGTATTCTGCTATGGCAAAATTTAAATTACTTTTTCTGAGTGCATTAAATGATACTCAGTGAAAAATTATCCTTAAATTCAAGCTGTAGAAATATATGCACTTGATCTTCTAACATCCCAGAACATTACATGCTATTTGTTTAGATTGCAGAATAAACTTTATCTTT
>VXBI01012389.1:1598993-1615926 GCA_013397375.1 Toxostoma redivivum | reverse complement strand
TTTTTTTTTTTTGTGATAAGTGAAAGAATTTGGGCTTTTTGGGCAGACTTTTAGACTCCAGACCATCGCCTGAAAATGTGAACTCAAGGCTGTGCCCGCTGTCTTTCCTTCAATGGACAGGAGGGAGAGTGTCTGGGAATGTGCTCTTGGTTCCACCAAATGGTGACCTTGTATTTGCAACAGCATCAGTCCTGCTTTGTCCTCTGTTAATGAGCTGTCTTACAATGTGACTAAACATTTGTGTGATTTTCTGCTGACCAGTCATTTCCTGTGATTGCTGCCACATCCACTGTTTTGCTTCTACACGTCTGGGTGTGGAAGAAGACATAAGGTGCCCTTTTAGCTCTGAATTATTTGTCCACATGAAACCAATGTAACAGAGAAGTTGCTGAGAGACCAAGGCAAAGAATTGTTTCATTTGATAGATTGTTAATCTATTAAAGATCTTTCTTCAGAATAGATTTCTGTTATGCTACTTTCAGTCTATTTGGCCTTCCATGAAAAAAAAAAATATGTAATTTCTCCTTCTGGCTGGTTTAATTTTAATATCTCTGCAAAAGGTACTTTCACCTTGAAGTGAACCTTTGATCCTCCTCAGCATGGTTCTTTTTTTTTTAAAAAAGTGATGGGTGGTGTGGGTGAGGCATGACAAATCACAATAAGAGTAGCATTTTATAAATTGGTGACTGTGTAAATGTCAATCTGTAAATGTTTGTTTTTATCGCTGAAACAGTCTCAGTTGATTCCGCCCCATCAAGTGCAAGTACTTGAAAATTCCACAGGGAAAGCAAAGACATTGCTTATAGCTCATTTCTTCCTTTAAATGTGCTCTAGATATTCAAGCTTTGAAAGTGTCTTTGTTCTTGCATTTTTGTAAAGACAATTTTCCTGAGGGATATGCCAATAGTAATCACTGGTGCATCCACACCATAAATTGGAAATGAACATTATTGATTCTGTCAGAATTGTTGATGATAATGCAAAATATTAAGCAAAAAAAATTGTTTCAGTCTTTTTCTAAAATTAGTTAATCTCCAATTGCATCAGGAGATGGATTAGGATCTGAATGTAACAATCAGAGGAGGCTGTATCAAACAGGGTGTGAGGATGGAGTGTTGGTTCTGTGATTGTAGCCTGGGAACAAAGGGGAATGGATGTGGTTTGTGACTATCACATCTCACCTGTGTGATCCTAGTGAGGTGTGTCTCTGCTTTATTCCCCCATCCTTCTGTATGTAAATACAATAAGAGAAAGATACACAATTTATGTTAACTACATCCTAACTCAAAATAAAAGACATCTTGATTAATAAAACTATCAGCTTCCAAATTTAAGATGAAAAGAAACATAATTTTTGGCTTCTGATAGCACCTAAAACTGTCAAAGAATACAACTTGGAAAGAATTACTAAATGTTTGAGCTCTCTAAGGCATGTCTGACATGAAAAATGAGACAGACATGAAAAATATGGTTCTTGTTATGCAGTAGTATGCTTATTCTCTGCGTGCGTTTTGACCATTTTTTTCTGAGATTGTACTTAATTCTATTTTATTTGAAGCTTTATCTTTGCCGATATAATTCATAAAATATTTTTTTATTTATTTAATATTTTCCTCTGACAAGCAAAATGGTTACACCTGTATTTTTAGTTGAGATTGCACAGGCGACTCGAAAGGTATGTTTAATGAAAGAGAGCTGATACACAGTAGAAGAAAGGTTAGATTTCCTGAAAGCTATGCTTAGTTAGAATTGACATTTTAAGAAAAGGTGTTGAAATACACCAATAAACAACAATGCCCTAAATTTGTTGGCCCAGGAGACATTTTGCTGTTGACAATTAACACAATGAATTGCAGCAATTAAATTTGCCTTAGGTTAAATAAAAGCTTAATATTTTAAATCTGGATTTAGAAGTTTGTTGCCTTTCTGTGACATTGCTGGTATGTGCTAGAGAAGAATGATATAAGAGTTTTCACTATGTGTATATTTTTAATTGTGATTGATACATCCAAACACAGCAAGGGCTGAATAAGAGATAAGTTGCTGACCCTGGAATCAGTCAAAATATAATTCTTATGAAAGGCAGATTATCATATATCATGGCACAAAAGTAACATGCCTACAAATGTAATAGGGAAATGATACATTCAATGGCTTCAGATCATCTGGAACAAATACATGACTGAAGATATGCTTCACACTGCTCTGCCACGGATATCTCTCTACCATCTCTTGAATACACTTGTCTGTTTCAATCAAGGAGAAAGAGTGATTTGTTTGTCTGGCCATCTACTATTTTTTCCTATTGCTATTACTTGCAATCTTTCATTTCTTGTGGGGATATCTTCCCTACCTACTAGAGTAGAAAGAAGAAAATATATTATCAGGGAATAAGGGAATATCCAAGAAAAATAAAATAAAAAAAAATGTAAATCCACTTGAACTTAAAATCAAGGAATCATAGACTGAATGGAGGTGGAGTCAATGAAGTCACTTTCAGGATTTTCCAGGATATCTGTTGGAAGTAGCGATGAGAATTTAGGAATTTGGTAGTAGACACTCTCAAGGATGACCAGATCAGAAGTGGATGAGTTTAGTTAATTCATTCTGAGACTAACTCCTTCTTTTGCGATCCTTTAATCAATTGAAAAGTACACATTGAGTTCTGTCCACTACATCTTAGCTACCTACTAATTCTGAGAAAGTAATTTTGCAAAAGAAAAATATAATCAAGATCCTGTAAAAAGGTGGAAGACACCTTTTTATACCTTGGAAGAGGCATCACTTACCATTTTTTTAAACACACAGCTCAGATTATGATACTTTACACTTTACAATGAAAGAAACTCTGCCAACATTTGCCCTGTCAGTGTTTGAGCTTTAACTGTAGTGGATTTTCAGAGGATTACCTTTAGAGGTTTTTTTTTTTTTTGGTACTTCCACAATGGAAAATCAGGGAAAGTGAGATCAGAGGGTTCTGTTGAAGATCAACCACATAGCAAGATAAACATGACGAATGTTAGAGGTCCGTTACCCATTTAATATTAAGAAACTCCAACTACACTGGATCAGACCATGGATATACCCAGGCCTGTGTCTGACCTCTAACAGCTCCAGGCAATAGATGACTGTGGCAGCAATTGTGAGAATCGAGGGTGTGCTCACTAGCAGAGAAAATTACCCATCTCAAGATATAAACCTGCTCCATGGACTAGCTTCACTTCATCTGCTATAAACCACTGCTGAATCCTGTATTTGCAAAACATTGGTAATATTAATTTAACTGCAAAAATGTTTATGGAAAATGTATTCTTTATGACAGCTTCTTATCGGAGAATAAATGCCTCATTAATCTTAGACATTTCATGCTAAGAATATTATTGAAGTTAGACAGAATGATGAGTAACGTTGTAGGGAGCACAGATTGCTACATGCAGGAATGCTTTTGCCCATTAGGCCCCTTCCATACTCTACAAGTCACTTCTTTTGTTCCTCGGGCTGCAGCATGCTGCTTTTCCCCTGCTCTGGAGCTCCTGATTTAATTAAAAGGAGACAGATGGAATTGAGTGCACTAATATACATTTACCTGAGTTCCTTTGGTCATTTCATGAAAAAAAAAAAAGTGGGGGAAGAAAGGGAAAGTCTTGAAATCAACTTCAAAATATTATGGACAAGAGTAAATCTAACCACACTACCTGTGGGTATTCCCCAGCACACTCTGTTAGCTGTGTTTTCACCTTCTAATTCAGTGTTGGAGTGACAAAGATGAGCAGGTTTAGGATGGATTTTGAAAGTTTACACTGTTTTACTGTGAAGATAATTTCATCTATAATGGAAGAAAACATCAGAATACCCTATTGTACCAAGATGTTTAAAGCTGTGTGAATGCTGTGAGTGTAACTGATATTTTTTGGCATTAAGAATGAGAAAAAGAAAAACTTGGTTGCAAGTTCACCATGGGTGAACTAAGGAAATCTGCTGTGAGGGTCCATTCTTCTATTGCCCATTGAATGTTTTCTAAATTTTTGAAGATTTGTCTAAAACAAGCCTTTATGTATTTAATCAGCAGTTTTACTGTGAGCAAAAAGAGTCAGAGACTTTAACAGTGAGGTTTATACTCTCACTGTTTCAATAATGTGTTCCTGGCAGTGTGACTATGAATGGCAGTTCCTTGCCTAGCTCAGAAAAAAAAAAATGTTTCTTTAAGCTTCTTTCTCAAAGAGTGATTTTAGTCATGTGGTTATAAGACTGAGGGAATTATTGAATTGCAGTTACTCAAAATGTAGCTACTCAAAAATCTTTCTATTGCTCTTTAGAAATTCACTAAACTTCTTGGCCTGCCAGATGAGCAGGCATAAACATGATGAGAGGCTGCTAAAACATTTGAAGGAAGAAGCAAATTGGGGGTTCAAGAGCAAATTAACAAGGGCTGTCTGTCACACTCGAGCCTGTCATCTTTTGACACTCCAGGAGCTTGGATCCAGCCCATGCAATGGGCATTGAGATTGTGCCTGGACCTTAGATGAATTTTTCAGTCACAAATTTAGAAGATGGAGTGTTTGGAATGTAAAACTTTTGTTTAGCGAAGTGCTTGGGACATTAAAAAGGAAGGAATATTTAGAGGTACAAACTGTTCATTGGTAGCATTTCAGAATAGGCAAGTTTTAAAGTTTACATCTCTATAAATCTGCATAAGGAAAATTAGATCAGCTTGATGAAAGATAATTATTTCCCCTTTTTCAGTATCTACTACTTCACCACAAAACAGATCTGCTCTTCATGAATATTGAAACAATGTATCTGTAAAGTAATTAGAGTTTGAAAACTATTTTTTTTGAGCTACATGCATCTAGGTCCATCCAGTTAAAATTTTCTCCTGTAAACAATACAAATTAATATCTTTTTACTTAATTGGGAAGTTCATCCTGAGATTTATATAGAGATGCTAAATAGAAGTAGAGTATCAGAAAAACAAATAATGGAGTGAATCTAGAAATGGTACATTTGAGATTTGTAGTGTAAGCATAATTAGCTCAGACTTTCCCAATATCTTGATATCAGTCTTTCACAGGGTCTTCCATCTGCAACTTTAACTATCAGACTAAATTCTTTTCTCACTGTGCAGTGCTATGGAATCATATTCTTGTTTCAATTCATTTTTATCTCTGTCCCAAATTAATTCCTGGACTGGTAAAAAAAATGCAGACTTATCAGTAAACACTCTCAGTTAACACAGGGTTTTATTGTGGGCTAAGGGTTTATTTGTAACTGCAAACAGCTGTATAGAGATACATGGAAAAGAGGTGCTGAACCAGCAATCTCTAACATCAAAAAGTAAATAAAACATAAACTATAAGAAAAGAAGATATAAAACCGAGGAGATACACTCATCATTTCTATTACTCATAAACTCTTTTGAGGTTATGCTATTTATCACAAATCTTTATTTTCAAGTGTTATTTTATATACTTGACCAACAGAGTTCTAGTTCTGATGGGAAGGTCTTTGAGCACAAAAGCAACAAAAATTGGTTATAAAAACCATATGATCTGTCATGTTGCCACATTTCTGGTTTTCTTGAAAGAAATTCTGGTTTCCTAAATTTGCACCCCATAAATACATCTGTTAAGTATTCATGCTTCAGATCAGCACTTTAATTAAGATACTTATGGATAGGCATGTTTAAAGTTCTGTAAACATGAATAAATGTAAATTAATCTGTATAACCTGGTGTAATTTCTATCAATCTATTTCTAAAATTCAATACTATCTTGAAAAATAGTGCTCCAAAAAGAAAAATGCTGTGCGTTAGGTTTGAATACGCGTTATGCTTCACGAAGAAACATATAGTTTTAAAATATTTATTTGCAGAGAGTATTATTTCAGGGTAGGCTCATTTGTAGAGAAATAGTCTCTTTGTCTCTTTTAGTTGGTGTTATAAAATGTTTTTACTCAACATGTCTGCTCTGTGACTTGTGATATACACATTAAGTACTAAAGCTATAACTCATGGAGCACTTTATCTTTCCCTGCCCTGCTCCTGACACCATTTTCTTAAGTATTTTGCATACTGACAGATGTTAATCATGTTCATTGTCAAATTATTGAGAACCTTGTGATAGTTTCCTTTTTTCTTCCTATATAAATTATGAGATTTTAATGATGAGATATGGAAATCATATGACTTCTATTCAAATCAAGAAACTAAATAAAAAAGATTTGCCTTATTAGGTGGACATTAAAACGTTCTCCTGCAATTCATAGCTAGACTAATCTGACTTTTACCTGTGGCAAAACTAGACAAAACTAAGGATCAAGAAAAAGTCTAATTATTGTTTTCAGCAGTACAATTACCCTCTTTAATTGCCTATCTTCAGTGATTTACTCAAATTCTAGGAATCTTAAACATTAGCTATTTGTGAAACAACTAAGTGAATCTACAAAGAGACTAAATACAAACATTCAATGGGTATTTTTCCCAAAATGTATGCAAAGAAAACACTAATCACCTTCTTCAAATCAACAAAAAGCACATCCATAAATTCACTGGTGTGTTTAATCAGAGTTTTGTAGTGAAATCTGTCTATTACAGTATGTATCTCTCTTCTTAATCTTTTAATTTTCACTTTCTCCTCATACTCTTTCAGAACAAAAGCTCCTAGTGGATAGGTGCTTCTTGGTGTCTTTGTCTACTACTCCTTCAGGTTCAATGCAGAACTTTGTCAGTCCCAGATGGTAGGAAATATCATAACCACTTGTTATTTTACCAGAAGCAAATGTTTCAGACCTTTTAGTATGTGATATATCTAAGGAGTATTGTCAATAGGATGTACAGATTCCTTGCTAGACACTTGTGACACATTCATAAAGTGCATTTGCTGATCTTTCTTTGGCAGGTGCATCCTCCCATATTTCCCCAATATGTTCCATTGTTTACAGTCTTACAACCAGCTCTTGTTGACAACAGATATTTTCTGCTATTGTGGTTTCGTGAGAGGAGTTCTTGCTAATTCCCTCCCTAGTTCATTTTCAGGCACAAATATAACTTGTGATCATGCCCTTTTCTGTGTATCACGTCTAACCATTTTTGAATCAAATTTAGCTCCATTCCTTATAGGCTTTTCAAGAACTTTGAAAGTACTGGATGTAATTTGTCCCAAATCCCAAATAATTTCATCATTCTTTGACAGCCAGTTTAATTAACCCACAGGCATTTGGATCTTGCGCCGTGTCAACTTTGGCTTAGGTTTTGGGTTGGGATATTCATCAATTTATTGTAATGCAGTCGTTTTTCCCCCTTCATTTCAGATACTGTATAATTTAATGGATTGTAAGGCCAGAAAGAATCATTGTTATCACCTCTTGTAACGTCTCACACAAATCAGGACAATGAATATCATCCACACTTTTACCCACCTATCCATTTATTTTAAGTGTACTTTGGTATTAGTGCTCTAAAATATGGCTCACATTTTTTTTCTTCTATCACCTGTGTGTTTTCAGGATAACACTCTGCTAGATTTTAATTTTCTGTGCTCTCTTCAGGAATGTTTTTTCTTTTTGTCCAACCAATTGTGGTCCCATTTTAGGCGATGGCTATGAATCAGAAATATATGGTTAAGAACAGTCAATCTGTAAACCTTACTTAGTCATATGTCTGAACAATGTAGTTTTGATATTTCATTTTAATAGCTGTGCTTATTTCCTTACACAAGCTCTGAAAAGCAAGTATTTTTTGCAGTTTGTATTGTCTCAGTTGAGCTCGCGCTGAAATCTATAGATGTGAATAAGGGTAAAAAAATTTCTAGGAATGGATTCATGTGGCAATGAAGGTGTTAAAGCTAAAAGGTTTTTAAAATATGTGTACTCTGACAGGAGTGAGGAACATGCTGAATCACTTACAATGATGAATATTTAAAAATAGGGCACAGATGTCTAATTTAAATACAGAAATTTTCTTGGCATCTTACTAGTTGTTACTACATTTTTTTAACATGTATTTTATTCACACATTCAAATTTACTTGCTCTGATTTGCTTTGTCAACTGCAGGAGGCTGACTGATAATCCACACTTTGAAAGCTGCCAATGCCTCTCAAACAAATGTGAAATTTAAGTTTGCAGTGGGGACTTCAAAATTGTTCAAAACTTTTAGTTGCTTTGTCATTAAGTTTGGTGGCTGAAAGTGCTTTTCTGATGGATGAGAAAGAAGAGTTAGAGGGTGAAATCCTGGCGCTTTTGATATTATGACAGACCTCCCATTGACTGTAATGGGGCCAGAAGTTCACCTGCTGTTATCTGCTTAGCTATCTGTCTGTACATTTTTAATGTACTCAGGGAAGTGGAATCTGAATGCTGGTTTAAAGCTGGGATATGGAAATACCTCTTCTTCCTAAGTGACTCAATTGATTCTGCAGTCTGTAAGATGTGAGGAGCTGCTAATCCTTTTCAAAGCAGCTTCAAATAGTGCAATATGAAGAGCAATTTAGTATTCGAGTAACCTGTTTGTAGTGTGCTTAATTTTTCTTTACAGCTTGATTCTGAATGGTTTATATCCTTCAAGAAATTAAGTAAAATTATTTTAAAGGAATTAATTTTTGACAAAACAAATGTTTTCTTGTACAAGATTTTTATTCTAGCATACATTTTTCATTAAAAAAAGCTCCTGAAATTATCTTCAGCTCTGTTTAGCTAATTTTGTTCAGTTTTTTTTGCAGAATATTTTTAACAAAGCAGCTTATACCTTATCTGCTTAAAAAAATAACTGAGAATCAGCTTTCAGATTAGTTCTTCTCTCAAAAACTCACATTCCTATAGTGAATTCAAATTTCTCAGCAAATAAAAACCAAAAAAACCAAAACAAAAACAGTAAAAATAAAAAACTACACAAGTCTGGAGCTTTTTACCTAGCACTACAATTTGGTATAGTTATTATCGAGTCATTCATATGCATTTTAAAAAACAAAACAGTGAGATTCTGTTCTTTTAATGAGATATTATAATCAAAATGTCAAAATGACAAAATTACATTTTTGTTTTAAAGAGTCTATCAATTCCTTTTTTCATCATCATCCAAATATTAAATACAGCATTTAGTGGGTTCATTAAAGTAATGCTTGTGAAGGCTCTTTCTATTCCTGGTGTATGCTACTATTATTATATTAATTTCTTTAGCAGATTAAAATAAATTGTATTTAGCTCATCCACACGATACAGGAATCATAACTGAAAATTCTGTGCCATGGATCATACAACAAGTAAGAACAGATGGCTATCACATTTGGGTTTAGAACCAAAATCTATGAATCTTCATTTATTCAGTGCCTTCTGACTAATGGAAAAGCGTAGGTTTGTTTTCTCTAAAATGTGCATGTGTCCTTCCATTGAGCATCACTGGCAGATATACAAGTATTAATAAAATAGTTTTGTGAATGCCTCAGAGAATTGCTTGAGGGGAAGAAACCAGGGAAATTACAGTGGAAAGTGTTTGAAACAACATGTATGTTCCTGACTCATCAGCAGTGGCAGACTCCATTGAGTGTATGGATGTTCTAAGACTCCATCATGAAGGTTAATTTAAAGGTGGACTTTAATGGCTTCTGTTGTTTTGTTAGATAATATGGGCTACTAGAAAAGTAATTTACTTTTTTGCTGTCTATATTTCACCATCTTTTTAATCATTAATGTGCTCTCAAAAACATGACTCTTAGCTTGGTTGAGCACCTGATGCACACAAACACATTTTGGCCTTGCTCTGACAGTTGCTTGCTTTCCATTGCATTCACAGCTTCCCTTCTGGCTTTTTGGAAGTTGGACTACTAGAGAAACTTCTTTGGATGGTTCCAGCTCTGGTGATTATTATTGGTCTATTTTCACTCCTGAATCAACTGCATTATCATAATGCACATGCAATGAAGGCTACAAAGATGGGTCTTTATTTATTTAACTGATAATTCCTGTAAAATGACTCCCCTGGATGCCTATCAAGTGATAGTCATTAATATGAGTAATGCATGTATAGCATATAATGTGCACTCAAACCTATACACTATTTAATTAAATATCAGCATATAAAACAGACACTGAACTATTAATTTTTTGCCATTATGAGCTTTGCAGTTGATATTGCAAACAAAATGCTAAAACGCATTTTCCAACAGGGAAACAAGGAACATTACTTCTGTTTATGAATTTTGTCTACTTAATTTGTGCACAGAATTACTTTAAAAAGAAAAGGCAATTGCAAAAATTAATAAACAAGGCCTATTTTTTATTGATAAGTATATAACCATAGATATCTGGTAACATATCATATATTATTTCATATCTGATAGCTAATAAGATACAAAGAGTAAAAGAGAGAGAAAAACTATATCCATTCAATTTTAATGGTAATAAAACATCGAAGTATTAAAACTATGTCTTTGGATAGGAACTTCCAGAAACTGGGCTAAAACCTGTGCCATGTAATGTAATTATGACCTGCAGACAAGGTAAGAGGTTGTCAATTAAATTTCTTATGGAGTTATTTTTGATTTAAAAGTCCTGCAATGCATAAGTAAATTATATGTGGTGTATTAGTATAGATATTTATATAGAATATAGGTAAATATATTTTTTTCTTTATTATGGATTTTTCTAGAATACTATTAATTGGCAGAGATAAAATTCATTAGCAGAACTCATTATTTTTAACTTTTAATTTATTTACACTGAGAATACCTCCTCCTCAGATGATTAGCTGCACTATTCATAATAATAATTCTTCTTTGCTTTTCCTTTATTAAGACAGTTAACTCAATTTTGTATGGGGATGAACACTATCGCACTGCTTGAAAAATAGATGAAGTATGTGATAATGAAACAATACTGGGGGCTACATCTGGGATCAATTCAGTTGTGTTCCATATTAGATGTGACATAAAATGTGCATTATTATTCATGCTATTAAGTAAGGTGTTAACTTGTACAGAGTGGAGATAAAAAGTTGACAGAAAATATAGGTGAATTTTGTAACCATATTCCAGTAAAGACCAGTATTTAATTAATGTGAACAGATATCTTTTATCTCTTCCATACTTCTCATGAGAAGAAGAGATTTTAAACATTGACATGTAAGTGAAGGAAACAGTTTAAACTTTTTTTTATGTGAATCTTTGAATTGTTTAATGCTGTGTTCTTCAGTTAATGCTGTCACAGGCTACCCAAGAGCAACTGCAGTAAACACCAGTTATACTATGAAAAACCTGCAGAGCTGGGTGAGAGTTATGTGTTTTTACATAGAAATTGCATGTTACTCAATACAAAATAAGTTTCCGATTCACATTTGAAGTGATTTACTTATACTTGATTTCTTTGAGAAATCTGCTTTGGATTGACTGTGACATAGGCATCCTACATTGGATAACAGGCACATAGGAAATGTGAAGCTTTCTTGAGTCAAAAAATCTGTCACAGTCATCTATCTGTAATGTTATTCTGTACGGGTTTCTTCATGAATTATATATAGGTTAAAAGAGTTTGCCATAAATAGCGGGTTCACAGAAAGGACAGGATGAACATTTGAACTCATAGGTAAAAGGGGGAAGCCGTTTTTTACTCTCTCCTCTCAACTTGCAGTCACCCATCTAATGCAGCCAGCTACAAATATAACATTAGTTCAACATTAAAATTCAATAAGCCTCTTTTGTAGTTTCCCCAACAGGTCTCAGATATTGCACAAACAGGCTCTACAAGGCTGCCACCACAGCTCTTTCCAAGCACTGCGAGGAAGTGGAAAACACCATGTCTTTGCTTGACTTATGTAAGTCAGGTAAAAAATACAGAATCGTTGTTTAACCCTGTAAGAATCATTTAACCCTGAGAGAGTTTTTTCCTTCCTTTTGCTAGGCTGCTTGGGTATTTTGTTTATTAGTTTGGGGGTTTTTTTGTTTGTTTGTTTTTTGTTTTTGTGGTTTTTATTGTTTGGGGTCTTTTTTATCCTTCACACATTTTTTTGTTTGAGAAAAAAAGTGCGTTTGAGAATGTTGAAAAGAGAAATAAAATATCAATTTTTCCCAGTGTTATAAAGAATGTCCACAGACTTAAGTGTGAAATTGTAATTAATCATTCAGTTAGTGGATAAGCACTCTGTGTGGGAGTGAAAAAGGGAGTTAATTCTGGGTTTATTTCCAGTGCCATCTGATATCAAGAAAGGAATCATTATAGTTTGAGTCATATAAGCAAAAAAAAATGTTTGGTCTTATATATTTTGTTATAAAAGTCTCTCTATGAGGACATTGTCTATATATATTTATTAAATTTTGCGTGTATTATGTAAGCAAGGATTGAGAAAAAAAAATAACTTTAACCCACCAGACAAATTAAAGAAAACGAGTCTACCCCAAACCTGCCAAAGATGCTGCTGCAAAATATGGTTCCCAGGCAAATAGAGCTGGTTTTACTGCTGCACAATGCCATTACAGTGAGAAAAAAACAGAAATTATAGATTTCTAATGAGGATGCCAATATAAGTAAATTCAAGCTTCTTCGTGAAACAGTTATTTAAAGAATCCAAAATGGGTTAAAACTATAAAATAAAATGAAGTTAACATGCTTATAACAGAAAGTATTTGTTAGTTCCTCTGGCTTAAGCTCTCTGAAGAAAAAATCGTTTTTAAGGATGATTAGTTATGCTTCTTGAAGGGAATAGACACATCATTTTCTTACAATATTTTGTTACTAATGCACGTAAATGTATCTGAAATGAACTGTGAAAAGACAAAGAGTGATTGCATTCTCGCCTATAGTTTTGTAAATATCACCATCGAGGACTCTGCCTCTCACTATCTCTCTAAACTATGTTTCTTTCTGTCAATCTAAATTGCCAAGCTTATTTTGTTAATTCCAGAAATCCTAAATTCATTGTTTATTCAGAACCATTCACAACACTTCTGCATACTATGATCTCTCAGTCATGGCAATTTTAAATAGCTAGTTGCTCGTCTCAGGTTTCAGAAAACAGTGAAATACTGTTTTGCTTCAGCATATCATTAAGGATTGACTCTGTAAGCACTTTTTTGTGTACTTGACTGCTCAATTGGATAGCAGACTTCAGAGGAGTTGTCCTTATGACTTATTGTACTGATGTGATTCTGTTTTGTCTTTGTCTATCTGCAAAGAATGCTTATTAGTCAAAAAAAGTATTACAGAATATGCTGAATTAGACTTGGCTCGGGTAGGTATAAAAATAAAAGATTTTAGTTTCCAGAATGGTATGCCAAACTGCAAATAATGAATAAATAGTCTAAACATTGTCATTTTTGAAATGCTCATCTGAAAGCTTCAAGAAGTTCTGAAGTGACTGTTTTTTTGGTGAAAATATTAAGCTCATCATAACATTTAACTGAAAGAGCTATTGATGATTTTACTGGCCTGTAAGGCCAGTGATGAATCTGTTCAGTGAAAATAAAACATTTTGACCAACTCTGTATGTNATATAATAAATGAATTTAATTTTTTAGAATTTTTGTAGAATGCAAGACATATGAACATCACTTGTATGTATATTTAATTAATTTAACCTAATTATTGATGTTTCAATCTATTGCTGCAACACTCGTGCAAATCTCAATTTAATTCAGATGTAGCTTAGCCCTTTCTTTTTACAGTCATTTAATGTGCAAATTATGATGAAAATGCCAACATATATTGATTTATTATCAACCATAGCTTCTAGCAAAATTTTAAATTTAACATTAATTTTTTTTTATTGGGTTTGCTTTTTTCTTGGATAGTTATCTTGTCATATTCTATCTGGCACTAGCTGAAAGCACAGAGGACTCTAGAAGCTGCAGGGAAAATACAACTGTGTACTCTTTTTTTTTCTATCTTTCTGCCTTTTTTTTCTAATTCTAATACATCATTTATTTTTCATTAATTTGAGACCATTTATGAGGCAAGAATAAAGTTTTTTGTATGAAAAAAAAAAACCAAAAGGTTTGTAGTAAATCAGTAGGTTTATGCTCTTATATTTAAATGACAACATATAATTCACAAGAAAATAGCATGGTGTGTCAAGCAACTCTTGGCAAAAGGGTTTTGCGACACATTGAGCTCTTTTTTCTCAGCAAGAAACTTGTCAAACCTCTGAGACTCCTAAATTATATTTTCTCTAATCTACAGGAATAGTTGTTGTTGTTCTTGGGGTTTTTTTGTTTTGTTTTTTGCTTTTTAATAGAGTTTAGTTGCCANTCTATCTGCAAAGAATGCTTATTAGTCAAAAAAAGTATTACAGAATATGCTGAATTAGACTTGGCTCGGGTAGGTATAAAAATAAAAGATTTTAGTTTCCAGAATGGTATGCCAAACTGCAAATAATGAATAAATAGTCTAAACATTGTCATTTTTGAAATGCTCATCTGAAAGCTTCAAGAAGTTCTGAAGTGACTGTTTTTTTGGTGAAAATATTAAGCTCATCATAACATTTAACTGAAAGAGCTATTGATGATTTTACTGGCCTGTAAGGCCAGTGATGAATCTGTTCAGTGAAAATAAAACATTTTGACCAACTCTGTATGTTATTTCCCAAAGACAATGAAAAAAAGCAAACATGTAACCAACTGTTCTTCTTATTTATTATTTTTAAATATTTTCTTATTACTATATTAATTTTACATCTCTGATAATGTAGTTGGTTTATAATGTGGTGGTGAGATATTAATTTCATATCAACAGAATACTGGATCTTTAAAGCAGAGCACTAGGGAAAAGAATTAATTTAAATATTTTTACACTTAAAAAAATACTTGCATNATGAAAATGCCAACATATATTGATTTATTATCAACCATAGCTTCTAGCAAAATTTTAAATTTAACATTAATTTTTTTTTATTGGGTTTGCTTTTTTCTTGGATAGTTATCTTGTCACATTCTATCTGGCACTAGCTGAAAGCACAGAGGACTCTAGAAGCTGCAGGGAAAATACAACTGTGTACTCTTTTTTTTTCTATCTTTCTGCCTTTTTTTTCTAATTCTAATACATCATTTATTTTTCATTAATTTGAGACCATTTATGAGGCAAGAATAAAGTTTTTTGTATGAAAAAAAAAAACCAAAAGGTTTGTAGTAAATCAGTAGGTTTATGCTCTCATATTTAAATGACAACATATAATTCACAAGAAAATAGCATGGTGTGTCAAGCAACTCTTGGCAAAAGGGTTTTGCGACACATTGAGCTCTTTTTTCTCAGCAAGAAACTTGTCAAACCTCTGAGACTCCTAAATTATATTTTCTCTAATCTACAGGAATAGTTGTTGTTGTTCTTGGGGTTTTTTTGTTTTGTTTTTTGCTTTTTAATAGAGTTTACTTGCCAGGTAGGTTTATAAATATCCCCAGTGTTTCAGTAAGCTGCAGGTGAAAATGTTGGCAAGAAACAGCTCAGTGATCCAGCTGGAGCAGAATCCTTCCTGCTTGCTGATCTCACTGCAGCTTCCCAAGGGGCAGCACCATCCTGACCACCTCAAGCCACACTGAATATATCAGCAAAGAACTGAATATATTGACCCAACCCACACTGATTATATTGACAACAGACATTTCAGGAAGACAATAGATCATTATTTACTGCTTTTCAGAAATTGTGGCTGTGAAAGTGGAATAGAAGTAACCAAAAGGAAATGTCAAAAAGCCAGTTTGATATTCAAGGAGAACCCCCCTAAGGTGTGTGTTCTACAGACTACCTCTGTGGAAGTGTTCCTTTGCTCCTAATTCTAGCACAGAGGGCATACCTAGCCCATATCACTGGCCTGTCCTCTCTTCAAGAGCTACAGAGCAACAAAACCACCTAAATACCAACTGGCTGTCTTGCCAGTAATGACCAATAATTTGGATTCTAAAACTGTGGCTGTGGCCCTAATGGATACCATGAGGAACACGGGAAAGGATCCTTTCTTGCAGATTAGGAAGCCACGAGGTTTAATGCACTCTTACGAATTCTTAACAGCTGTTATAAGCAGTAATTAATCTCATTTACTTTTCACCACAGAGAAGAATAAGAAGAAGTAATCTACTTAAGCTAATCATCTAAGTCTTCTTTTTAGCATATGGTGAGACTTTCTGCTTAAAAGAGTAAGTCTTAGTTTTGGTCCCACATGTTAGGTCAGGAATGGTTTCTCAAGGGCTCACATAAGGAACGCAGACAGCTAATTTAGGTACAGAAATCTAGGAAGCATCCCTCTCCAAAGCACACCAAAGACCCTGGTTCTCTTTCAGTTTTATTTAACCAAGCATTGGTAAGAATATTTTTCTATCTTTGGCTTTTTCCATTCTTTTTTAAAGAATTTATTGCTTTGAAGCATGAAGTCTAGCATGGAGTTTACTAGAAATTTGCTCATATGTAAGATTTGAAACTTTTATTTACCTTCTGTGGTAAGCCTATGTGATTTAATTCTATATTCAAAATACTGGTGATGTTGCCAGTTATTATAAAACATCCCACACTTTTGCTTTCTGTTTCAGAGCAGTAGTCTGTAAAGTATTTTGGAAAACAATGGGTGTTTTGTAAATATCTTTCTGACAGTCATGACCTCATGGTGAAAAAAAGTGGTCAAATGAGATTCATTATGACTTCACTTAAAAAGCTTATAGAATTCCAAGGAGATGGAATATGTTGTGAGGGTAGAAGATAAAATGCAGAGACAGTGGGGAAGCAAGGATTAAAAGAAGGAGGTGTATCTCTACACCTCAGAAAAATGTGAGAAGTTAAAAAGAAATTTCAGAAACTATTTGAAGGGATATAGTACCAGGGGATTTGGAAAAGCTTAGCTTGACCAAAAACAACCAGTATTGGAAGGGACTGCTGTGCTTCACTGCCTTGTAATTCTTTGTGACTGCTATGGCTGGAGAGGGCCACGGGATGGTGTGTGTGTGTATATATATATATATATATATATA
>VXBI01012389.1:1503770-1598510 GCA_013397375.1 Toxostoma redivivum | reverse complement strand
TATATATATACACATATATGGTGTTCAGATTATCAGAAAATGTCTGATAGTGCCATTAACCTTTATGCCTATGCTGCTGAGCCCTGACACAAATGACTGGCTCATCTGATTATGAACCTGGTTAAAAAAGGAACAGGAAACCAATAGATAGAGACATTAGGAATAAGGAAATTACACATTCTGGCTTCTGTCTTTGTTTTATGTAAGAGACACAGGGGATGATGATGCCTGGTGGGAGCAATATCTTCAGGCCAGCGAGTTTCTTAATGCTCAGAAAGAGAACAATGTCATACACGAACACCAGATTCAAAGACAATGAAAATTCACTGCAGATGAATAAAGAACCATGTGGCTCAGTGCAGTGGGTATGGAAGAGGCCAATTTCCAGGGCAGAGAATTACACAGTGGGTCTGATTTCCATACGTATGATCCCACTGTATGATGGATAAATTATAATCCTGAGAAAGAATTTTCATGTTCTTCTGTTTCACATCTCTTTGATGCCCATGATCTTTCCCCACTGTGGACTTTGTTACATGTATTTTTTTCTTCAGTTGTAGCCAGAATATGTTAACTAAAGGAGATTTAACTCAAACCGCAGAATTCTAAACATATTAAAGAACTAGTTATTCATTTTATGAAGCACATTTTAAAATAAATATTTTCTTTCTAATAAATAATTTAAAAAACCCAAATAAATAAAAATAAAAAATACTGCCTAATCTGAGTTGAAGTTGATGGATTGTAGATAAAACAGGCTGAAGATATTTTTAAAAGATTTGCACAGATTTTATCTTTTGTCTTTTCATTCTATGCAAGTATTTGCAGGCTGATGACTTTCAAAATACAGTTATAAGAGTACCAAAATATGAATGAGTAATAAGTCAAAAAGGAATCTTTAGAAGAGCACATGTCTGTGCTATTCTTGATACATTTTTCTAGCTCTTCTTTCCTGTGTTTTTTTCTCCCCTCCAAAAGTGACCAGACTGGGCTGACATTTCAGAGCCATGCCAAGATTTCAAGCATGTCTATTCTTTTAAAATGCTATCATATAAAAAGGAATAATCAGAGTGATAAACACTCTGTTTTTGTTGCCATTGTTGTTGATTTTGTGTTTTATTGGGTTCTTTTTACCTCATGGAACATTGAGATTCTGGCTTTGCGGTGAGTATATTTGATCGTATGTTGAGCTGAAAACAGCTCTCTGGAAATGCAGTTTCTGAATGTTACCTTTGTTCTTTAACTCTATTTTCTTCTCTTTTCTTGGACTCTGTTAATTTAGAGAAACACAATTTTCATGAAAATGATGTAGATATTTCTGAGTTACTGTGGGTTTTTTATGAAGTACAAACCTTTTCCTTAACTTGAGTGCTGTAATGAAAAAACAGCAACCAAAACAGCTAGCCCAGGGAATAAAAAGTGCTACTATTATGTTCAATGTTCACAGCAATGTAAAAAAATCTCCCTTCAAAATGATTGGGTACCAGCTCCTATAAGCTATTAACTGTGCAGCTTTAACAAAACAATATTAAAGTTGACAAGAATTCATCTGAGAGCTCTAGCAAAAGAGAGCGGTCTGTCTGAGTTGTCCTCCCATTGAACTGAGAGTGCTTAAGCAAACAAAAAATGTCATTAACTTGCAGCTACGAGTGTGCCAATTTATTGTCAGAGGAAATACTTTGAATCTCCTGACACTTTCTCAGAGTATTAAACTTGATAATCCCAAGTTAAGTTCTCACATGTATTTTGATGTCAGTTTTCTGGAAAAGGATACCAATTCTAAATATTCCATCTTATGATAGTCAGAAGTATCTGTTTGAGTTAAATCTTATTTCTTTGAGTTCAGTGCTCCCTGATTTCTCTGGAAGAAAGTTGCATGTATCTTAAAATAAACTTCTGTGTTTTTATTATAAACATTTGTTATGTACATAGGATTACCTGGATCGATAATGAAACTGATATGTTGTCAGCTATGAAGATACTTAGCTGAAAGGTTTCCCTGAATAAGAGTTTATAGAACTTTTCAGCACTTTCAGCAAAGAATTGAATGCTAACCAGCATGACAAAAATGATGAAAATAGAACCTGAGGCTTGAAAATGTTTGCTCTTCCTCAACTCTTTTAAGATTATCAGAGGTGTGTTGCCAAAGTTTCTTGCCACCTAATTCAGATAAACTGAGTTCCCCTCTGCTGAGCAATGCCTGGCTTAGATGCTGAAATTCACTGGGATGAGTCCTGATGAAGGATACCTAACCTGAAGGATACTGAACCTGCAAAATATCTTGGTCCAACTCTTAAATGAGCTGATATGACATTGTAAATTCAACCACTTCCAGTGGGAAGCTTCCAGTGGGTGTTAGCAACACCACTTCAGCTTGGTGGAGGTGTTTTGTCTTTCCTAACCAGGATTTGGCAGTGGTTCTGAACCATGCCCATGTCCATTCCAACCCTGAGCCCGTAATGAATGCCCCAGAGTGCCAGACTGAAGTCCAAACTGGGGCTTCATATTTGCCTTCAGCTCTTGTACTTTGCCACCAGAGCTTCTCACAGAATTATTATAAAGGAAGCAAAAAATCCAAATTATAATTTAGACTATTCGATTCTGGAATAGAAATGTGATTTTTTGAAGATGCAAATACAAATCCAGACATTATTTTAATGAACTAGTCCATTAGCGAGCCTCCCAATTAGCAAAAATAGCCTTGCTTATGTGAATAGTCAGTGCTCTAAATGCATGTTTTGGCTTCCTGGGCTACTTGAGGCACTTGGCATATAACACTTAAAGTATGTTGTTTTGGACTAGTGACAAGTCCTTCTGTAGACTGAAAGAAAAATGCACTTAGATGAAATGTTGGCAAAGGATCAAGTCCTACAAAGAAATGGCAATTTCTTGTCAAAGACACAGCACAGCTCTATTCTCATTTCCTGGTAAATGAAAGTGTTCTTGCTATGACCTGTAAATATATCACACACTCTTCTTCAATTTTGTTGGTTGCAAAACTGACCCCTGCTTGACAAAACTGCTTGATTATGGCAGTGTGACAGAATCATGGCAGTGGTCCTCACGTTCCCATTGCCCCCAAACTTGTGCAGATGCCAGTAAGAGTAACTAGTCTGAGATTAATTCTACAGCAACAGCTATTTCCCCTTTTTGGTTTTTCAAAAGGCTTTATTTTCCTTGCCTTACTTTTTAATAAAATTTCTGTGCTTTCTCACTGTGTCATGCAATATATTTTGCCTCTAGACAACAATAAAGTAAGAAGGGAAGCAGAAAAAGTAGATGAAGTAGATGCTTCATGGTCTAGGCTTCAAGTAGATGCTTCATGCATGGTGTTTGTACACTGGTCTTGTTTACAAACCTCTGTCAAGTGATCCTCCTGTGCCCCAGAGGTAGAAAGGGAAGCACCTCCCATTTCGATTTGTGAATGCCAGCCACAAAGTTTTATTATTTTTGACTCTCCAACTCTTATTGTTGTTATAAGCTTTATAAGCATCTTGAAAGAATTTCTTCTGGCCCTTACCTTTATCAATTCATCTTTGGATAATTTCCAGTTGGTCTCAGTCAGGCTATTTTTGGGTTTAGTACTGATCCACCATCTCATCCAGTGAAGGATAAGTCCATCAATCTGAGGACAGCTTGCTTTAATTTAAATGCGTTTTGGTCTACAGTATTTCCTGGTTTATCTTATATATTCCAAATGAATATAATTCTCACACAAAAAAGCCTTTCATTTAATATAGGTGGTGTCAGATTAAGTTATGCTTTCCTGAAGGTTTTTTTTCCCACAATGAAGTAAAATGACAATGAAGTAAAAAAGGTGAAAACAAAAACATCAGAGTAATTGTAGTGCAGCACAACCCTGCTGAATAAATGTGGTTTTTTTAGTGAACTGGTCACAGATACACCAGCAAGAACACCTTTTTCTGAGGTGATATTCAGAAGCCTACTGAATATAGAGAAGGACTATACATTATTAATATGCTGATTCCACTCAAATTTAGGTGCCTAAATTTACCTCATATCTGAGTTGCATGGAAATAGGAATTATTGTGAGAGGTAACCCCAGAGGAAATATATGTAGTCTCTCTAACAGCCAAGAGGTTTTTAGAGCAATGCAAGAAAAAAGTCTGTTGGTGAAGGTCCAGTGTAAGAAAAGAACTTGTAGGTGAAGGTCTGTGTTTTGTTGAAGAAGGTGTTTATTTTATATTAGTATTTAGCAAGCAGATTTGTGGAGCAAGGAGGAGTTCTACGACCATTAAATGTGTATATGCTGGCAACCTTCTGTAAAGAAGAGAAATTAAATTAGATGCTACCTTAACTAGTTGTAAAATGTAAGAGTCATTCTTATTAAATAAAAATGAGAGTGTTCTCTTGCTTCTCTAAATCATTCTTTCTTGTAAATCCTTAAAGGTTTTGCAAATTAAAAGCGTAAGTTGTCCTGGTTTTATAGGCCTTTGTTTTTTGTTAGTAGGATATTTTTCTGTTTACTTTTTATGGGTTTTTTGTTGTTTGTTTGGGCGTTTTTTGGCAGTATCTCACAGCAAGTCAAAACAAGAGCTGGAAATCAGACACAGATTTCTTAAGTAGGGCCAGATGTTATGGTTACAGCAGTATGCAATTTATAAGAAAATTAAACTGTTCTAAACTTTAATGTTCTTATTTCCTGAAACAGGAAATGTGATCTAAAACCATGCTATTTGATGGAAATATAATTTGATAGGAGTACCTGGATCATAATCCAAAATAGCAGTTGTTTGTTTCTGAGCTTGTGTTGCCTTGGAAATGTTCTTGTAAGTGTTCAAGTATTCAGATGTGGGCATGTGTTATGCCTTAAACAGAATTCACTCTCAAGAGCAGTCTTGGCTCTCAAGAGGGGTAGCCCTTGCATCTCCAGGAAGAGGGATTTATGTTATCTGTGATCCAGGGTTTGTCTGTGATGGGAAACTTTGTTGATCCTCAGCTTTTGCATAGGAACTAGAAGAATGTCAAAGAGTAGAAATGCACTAACGATAGCATTTTCCAAACTCAAAAAAGTCTTATCTAAAAAATTACGGAATGTGCTGAAAAGGAAAATCTCACATACATAATAGGAAAAGGCTTCTGATTCAACAGGTAATAATTCAATTTTCTGCTTTCCAAGCATATCTTGTGGAAATATAACTTTCTTCCAGCCAAATGAGTAAAATTTTGGGAAAGTATTGAGAATTGCCAACACACCTACAGATTACTCTGTATCTCACATCACTGGCTGAATTTAGAGATACCACTTATGAGGGCGTTTGTTATGCAGATACAGAAGGTCCCTTCCAACCCAGACTATTTAATGATTCTCTGATTCTATATACTTTTTTATTCCATATATGCAGAAGTAAACTTAGAGGCCATAATGATGTGAGAATTTTTTTCCAAACCTTTGTAAAGTGTCCATATAAGGAGTGACACTCTCCCTATTTTTTTCTTAATTTTTAAGCCACTTATTAAAAAAAAAATAAAGATATTTTAAAAAGAAATTATGCCTTGGCATTTTCATGCAGACTCCCACAGAATTCAGCAGCAAGGAGTTTGTAAGGAGGAATACTGTCAAACTGTTTGTGTGGTATACACCCCAGTAGGTGTGAACAGAAATTTGCTCTTCCTGAAGAGCTGTGTTATGAAGTATTGGTGGCTGGTGAGTCCAATAAAGACCTAATATACCTAAAGTTATCAGGTTTCAGAGTTGTTCTGAGTTATTGTCAGTCTGGTATCTCACACTGCTCTAGAGGCTGATAGTGATATAAGTACCATGCCTAAATTTTAACCCAAAGACTTAGACGATATGTATTTTATGTGCCATATTATTTATTGTTTTTCTCTCTTTGGTTTGAAAAAGCAAATAGATCAGATTTTCAGGAGTCTGCTTAATCAATATAGTTTGGAACACTACCAGATTCTGTTTCCTGTAGATACTAAAATCTGCTGTGGTCCCAGAAAAGCCTACAGAATTTTCAGGACCACTCTCAAGTTTGATTTTTTTCATTTGCTTGTTCTTCC
The DNA here is from genome assembly GCA_013397375.1 of Toxostoma redivivum. Lineage (NCBI taxonomy): Eukaryota > Metazoa > Chordata > Aves > Passeriformes > Mimidae > Toxostoma > Toxostoma redivivum. The sequence continues at coordinate 1,592,480 of VXBI01012389.1, read as the reverse complement.
TTTAAGTTCTCATTCATGAGAGAAAGCAACAAAATACAGCTTTGATGCAAACTCCACTTCCCCAATGATGGAGCAACTGTCTGTGCTTCTTAATATTAGAACAATGAGATGTGACTCAAGGTGACAATTTTAAGACATATATACAGACATTTTATTTTTCTGCCTGCAGCCTAGCTCTGAAAATCTACGGCATGTGCTGTCAGGCCTGGTGATTAAATATTTCTGACATCCCTTAACCAAATTCATCATGATAACAATACTTAATCAAGCCAAAGGTGTGATTGGGTGAACATATTTCAGTGTTTAAGTGTTCTTTCATTTAAGAAAAGTGTGTTTAAAATGAAAGCTTTTATGTGTGCACATGCACATGTGTGTATATCTATGAGAAAATGAGAAAGAAGGTGAGCTACTGTGCAAGTATTTTGTATGGAGTAAATCCATTGATTATGCATATCACATATTCTCCCTTTAAATTGCAAATCCTAGAATCAGAAATCTGGGTGGGATTAAGCTGAAAAAAAAGAACAGATGGGACTGTTGATGTGACTGCCAGAGGCTTGGGCAGAAGGCAATGAAAAATAATTCTATTTTTCCCCTAAATTGAGAAAGCTAAACTGGTGATCAGTGCTAGATTTTGGGCAGATGGGATGACTTGGAGAAAATGGTTGGCAGACTTAGTCACAAGATAATGAGAGTAAGATAAGGAGTTTTAGAGTGCATCAGGGGGTCTTGAACTTCAGACCATGTAGCAGTGTGTGTTTTCACAAAAGGTGAAAGTACACATAGGAGAACCCTTACCTACAACATGTGATAATCATTCCAGTTCTGTTTATCACACTACACATGAGATTCCCTGAGTACACTGCAGTAAATAAGTATGTTGGCATCCAGAACTGGAAATGTTTTTGTATATATGTCAGTCTGAATACTTCTGCTACTATTGTCAGTAAAATAAGCTAATGTTTTTTTTTCTTAACTCCATTTTGCACTTAAACCTTTTTCAAGCCCTTCCATTTCACCCAGGTGTTCACTCTCTCAATTTCTTTGCTATGAAATATGTACTGCTGATTTGTAAATATTCAAATAGGACCCATTGTGTTGGGAAAGAAGCAGAAAGGTGATGTCAAAATGTTTCTGCTCAATGGTAAACAAAAAGTACTAGCATTTACTGTCTTGAAAAAATTATCAATAACTTGTGTGATGGGCTAAAATGAATCTCAAATAATTCTAGTGAGTATTTTTACAGAACTTTCTATCCTTTATTTGTCAAATGTTCAGATTAAAGATCACTATAGAGATAATTTCTTTTGCTTTAATTTAATATCTCTTATTGGATAGAATATATATTTTATAAACAAGGAAAAAAGGGCTGAATTTATAGCACATATGGAAGGATTATTTAAACATGAAAGACTGAAAGGATGATTAAATCTCAGCTATTCAAATTTCATTATTTGTTTTGCAGGGAATCTGTTTCATGTTGAAAAATGATAGCAACAAAAGCATTGGAGTTGTAATATAACTCATGGTACAATCAGTACAGTTGTCGTGTTTGAATGTCATCATACCTTTAAATATTGGCTAAAGACCTCAGTAGATAGACTACAGTGCCAATGAAAAGTGGTTTTTCTTCCCACTGGTTTCTCCATAGTCTGTAGCAATTCTACCAGTCAAATCTAATCAACTTTTACAAAGAAATCCTAGTATTCCTGAAAGAATACCTTTCAGACTTGCTCTGCAGCATTTGAAGCTGACTTCTTTTAACCAATGAATGGAATAGTCTTTCATATAAGTAATGCTAAAATTTTAAAGTATTGCTTGGAAAAAGTAATTGTGGTTCCAGATTGTCTCACCTATAAATTGGCGCTCATTATGAATATCTGTAGGATCAAGGCAGGTTTGAACCTCACTCTCTGAGTGTTCCAGGGTGTCTAGGGCAAGAGGAGATTCTGCAGCTTCTGGAGTGGGACCTGAACCATCTTCTGTTGTGAAATGATGCTGCTCAGGTGATTTTGTATATGCTGTAGCACCTGCCGGCACATACACACTTCTGCACAGATAATTTCTTTTATCTATTAGGCCATTCTGCTGGTCTTTTATTTTTTAATTTGAGGTTTCCTTCCAAAGTCAGACCACAAATTTAGATCTGTTCATCAGCCTCAGCCACAGACTGAGTTGTAATCACATGGTCCTGCATGTTAATACTCAAGCCCAAGAAGACTTAAATAAGGGCAAAGCTGCACAAGCTGGACATAATGTGGATTTCAGCATGCATCTTCTGTGTTAAATCTAGGAATGCAAGGAAATAACCAGTCTTCATCAAAATTACATCTGATTTCCCTGTCAATTTAAGAGTGTGAAGATTATGTGTAGCTGGCTGCAAGCTGACGCACTTGAGTAACCAGCTAAGACATCACCTACCATGTTTCAGGTACTGTACAAATGTTGTTTACACCAGAGAAGGTCATGGGGACTCATTTAATACTAGTACTGCTGGAGTTCAGTGACAAAACTTTGTCAGCTGGTGTGACAGTTTAATGAAGATAAAGAGGACTTTAAAAGCTTGTGCTACAAAAGAACGTCCTATTTGGGGAAAAGAATGAATGGATACCTTGCTTGGCTAGGAAACAGAGAAAAGATGAATCACTTCCCAACATGTCACAATGGCATTTTGGCCAAGCTCTCTTTGAAGGATGTCCTTATGAAGCAAACTCTTTATTCTGATATTCAGAGCAACAGGAAACATCTGGAACAGTGGCAAGAAGTTTGAAATTTGGATTCTTCAGATACAATATTTCAATACGTGAAAAAGTATCTTGGCTATTTTGTTTTTTCAGATGAATTAATTACCAGAGATTCTTATTTTGTCAGACATTTTAAGAAATAGGGCAAAATTTAGCCAAGCAAACAAACTATATACTTATATTTAGTCAATGAGAAAAGAGCAGAAGATTTTAGCAAACTGACATCCTTTTCCAGAAGTGAGGCAGGTACTTATAATTCAGTTTCACACAACCTTAGCCATCTAAGCTGTTTGTTCATGTCATACCATATGTGAAGTGCAGACTTACTCTCTGAAACATAATTTTTATTCTTTTTTTCCTTCACTTTCTGAAAGAAGTCACCTGGAAAATGTTCTATACCTTTATAATCAACCAACACACCTCACCATTTCAGTCTCTGACAGAGTCCTGGGTGTTATCTTCACTCTGGGCTTTTGCACAGTTCTCGTTTGCATCTCATGGCATTGTCTCACCTGCATCTCACATTACTGACAAATATTGTGCTCCACCACTGAGTTCAGGCACTACTGACATGGATCTGCACTGCACCAGCCACTCGTGTTTGAGCTGGTATCCTGCAAGTTAATTTGTAAGTGTTTTGTAGGAGCTGAAAGGAGTATGTTTCAGATAAATACTTATGCACTTTTCAGAGGTATGTGCCCTGAAATTTCTTTAACAATCCCTTATGAAAACCTCAGCTGGAAAACAATGACATATTAGCAGTATCACCTGCCATGGGCTTTCCTGAAAATCATGCTTTAGTTTGGAAAGTCCCATTGCTGATAGGCCTTGGAGGCATTTAACAATGCTGGTCTTTGGTCAAATGGAATTGAGTTCTCTGCATTTCACTTGCTATGAAAGTAATCACAGAACATGCAACAGTTTTCTTCTACAGTAATAAAGTGCTTATATCCATGCATACATTTTTTATTAAACCTTGGAGTTATCTAGACTTTTTGAAAGAGTTATAAGTAGTACCTGATAAAAGAAATTAATGAGAGAGATCCCAAACCAAATTGACGCCTACAGCATCTGCAATGCTGCCAATATTGCACCATTTTTATGTGAGTCATAGAATCACTGAATGTCCTGATTTTGAAGAGAGCCACAAAGATCATAAAGTCTGGCTCTTGGCTCTGCACAGGACCATGCCCAAGAACCCCATGTGCCTGAGAGTGTTGTCCAAACACTCCTGGAACTCTTGGAGCTGTGACCACTTCCCCAGACAGCCTGTTCCAGTGACCAGCAATCCTCTGGGGGAAGAACCTTTTTCCTGATATCTAACCTAAACTGCCTCTGACACAACTTCAGGCCATTCCCTCAGTTCTGTCCCTGTCACCACAGAGCAGAGATCAGTGCCTGTCCCTCTCTTCCCCTCTCAGGGAAGTTGTACCTGCAGTGGGATCTCCTCTCAGTCTCCTCCAGGCTGAACAGACCAAGTGCCCTCAGCCACTCCTCACAGGCTTCCCCTCAGGGCCCTTCCCCATCTCTGTTGCCCTCCTTTGGACACTCTGCAATAGTTTAAAGCCTTTCTTACATTGTGGCCCCCAAAACTGCCCCAGCACTCGAGGTGAGGCTGCCCCAGAGCAGAGCAGAGCAGAGCAGGACAATCCCTCCCTTGCCTGGCTGGTGATGCTGTGCCTGATGTCCCCAGGACAGGGCTGGCCCTCCTGGCTGCCAGGGCACTGCTGGCTCATGCTCAACTGGCCAACAACCAGGACCACCAGGTCCTTTTCCATTGTACTGATCTCCAGCCTCACATTCCCCAAAAAGCTTGGAGAATGAAGGCAAGTATCCTGCTAAGTGAGCACTCGACCATTTGAAACAATTCCCCTTCCTATGTGGAGGATTTTCATGTAAAAATATAAATCATATTATTACTATAACTGAGTCTTCATCTATTATGCAAGTCTCATAGAAATAAATAGCACAAGTGTCCCATTCATCAGAAATAGATAAATACTTTGTTCATAAAATAATGATATATAGTAAAAAGAGTTGCAATGGTAGCTACTGCAGAACCAGGTTACAGAACAAAGTCATCACATATGTAGTTACATTACTTTTCAGTGATGTGCTTCATAACAACTCTGATTCCGAACCTATAGTGTATTTATTATAATAGAATATCATCAATTTATCAATATAATTCCATATTCAGTATTTTACCTGCTACCAACCTACCTAACTCAGTGAACCTCAACTACTTTTTGCTTTCATCATGATGCTATGATGCTGAAAAGAGCAGTTTCAGACATATTGTATATTTTGCCTCGTTCTTACTCAGCTTATCATTAGAAAAATGTTACTAATATTTTGCTAGTAATAATTTCTAATTTCAGCTTTTCAATCCCTCCTTTGGTGGTGGAATGTCTACTCAGCTGTGTGTCTATGAGTTACACTGAAGAAAAGTGCAGTTTGTATTACACTTGTACTTTGCAAATGGGATTATCATTTTCCCTTATAATTTTGCTAAACTAGAATTGATATGAGCTTTAAGAGAGATCACAGAGATCTTGTTACACAGAAAAAAAAAAAAAAAAGCTAGATTTTTTCTGTTCCTTTGTATGTTTTTACTCTTCATATCAGTTTGGATTATGCCACATTGTCCCAGTCAGCATAAGCTTTATGCTCAGTTGTCTATAAAAACACAGCAGAGATTTGCTATCCAGACTGTTTCCAGTGGAAATACAGTGATACGTTCTCTGACATGTCTATATTCATGTATCCCTTAGTCCATTAGCTGGAACCAATAAATTATTTTAGGAAGGAAATTTCTGCTTTTCCTGCAATGCTTATTTTTATTTTTAATACACATGACTCTCAGAGTGACTGTAGATTAAAAAGGGAAATTGACAGAATCTGCTACTTCCGTTTAATTCCCCTTGGTATTTGTGTCCAGTCCTCTGATAATTGCTTCCATTTTCCCATCTTTCCAGGCAAATTGGCAAACTCTCTGCAAGGTTTCATTCTTGATTTTTTTGGTTATTTTCTTTCTTAGCTGTATAATACTACCATTACAGGAGCCCTCAAGCTGGATTCACATCACCTTTTGCCTGATTCAGGTCTTGCACATGTTAGCTACTTTGCCTAGCTCCCTCACTAGCTAGTGAATGAAAATAGGTGAATTTGGGACATGAATCCTTGTATTCTAAACTGGATTTCTGAAGTTACTTTTCCCTTTATTGCATGGATATTTTTGATGCATATATATACTAGACGCTAATTTTTACCTGTCTGAGTGGGAATGGAAGAAATCCCACCCTGTGAGCTGATTTGAGGTTTCAGAAAATGCAGTCTGAAGTATATATCTTAAATAGCATTGCTAATGTACTCTGTTGATCTGAGTCATGCAACCCTGACCACAACTAATGACAGAATGCTGACTTGTCCTCCCATTACCTAAATGAGTTACAGATAAATCTGTTATCTTGTATTTCTGAGAAACTGCTTCATGGAATTCTTGTACCAAATTTACTAAGTTTTAAGACAAAATCTGGGCCGAGCCTTATGGTTCTGTTTTGCAAATGAAACTTCTCCGTCTTAAAACATCAAATTAAAAATCACTGAGCTCTAAATACTGCTAAATTAATCAGAACATAGAATTGAATAAATATTGGCTCATGGAGAGACAGATGCTAGTTTGCTAGATAATGTCCTTCATGAAGAGATGAATTAATGCATGTTTCTTCCTCCTAAAATTATTCTGATGTTCTTTATCTTTCTTGCAGGTACCATTAATTTTAATTAAAGGAATTGTGAGAGCAAAAGTAAGATGAAGGTCACAATGCTAATGTGCTATCATTGTCATAAAAACCAATGTATAGACCCAGCTGGATATGCCTGTTGGCCAAAGGAAATAATCAATTCTGGTCAGATATATTTTTTATTTGCAGAGAAAAATAGTTTAGAATATACTGACAGGTAATGGAACTTGGCTGGTCTAAAGCCAGCCCTTACATTTTAGAAGGAAAACCACTATTCAGAGGCTTTAAACAGAACAGATTTATCAAAGTCCACACCCAATGACAAGGTACAATTTGGATTCATGCTCTCTGTCTCAATATGCTCAGTGATTGTCAAAGATATGCCAGACAGTGGAGAATACTTGGAAATCATTGACTGGCTTTCTGTTCTGAAAGTATAAAATAGATTATTCTGTAGTTATTACTGATATTGAAAATGTTGCTGGAATTGAACAGCATGCTTAAAAAAAAGACCAAACACAGCACATTCTGGGGAAGAACCTCTTAGCATAAAATGAGAAACTCAACCAAAAAAAAAGTTTACAAAGAAATGGATATATTTTACAGTCTAGCTCAGATCCTCAGCTCAGAAGCACTGTGAAGTCAGCAGAACTGTATCTATTTGTCCCAGTTTGTGCATCTGATCCAATCTTCCCTTGGAGAGCATGGGGATGGCACAGACACTGTTGTTGAGATCAGCAGCACTTCCGTACATCTAAGCAGCGTGTCGGCAGAGCCTCCTGGAAAGTTGCATGAGCACAATTAACAGATTGGGCTGGAAAATCACACTGTTTGTGTGATAAGTGCCCCTTTACAGGGTGCAAGCTGTTCCACATCTCCAAACTGTTTTGCTGCTTTTTCCTTTGCACAGAGAGGATCCTCCACAGTGTGTGACTTAGTGGTTAAACTGCCACTGCCAAATGCATGCAGCTATTTAATGTCCTGCTGCTGAGATTTGGGATTTCTTGATGTTCATCTCAAATGTAAAGTATATCTGAATCATAATCTCTGCAAGGTTAAAGATTTCAGCAGGGGAAAAAATGGTATTTTGTCATCCTGTCATCTAAAATTGTTTTGTCTCTCACACTACAAAGTAAAAATATAAAGGGATCATCACCTAGATGATAAACTGCCAGTTTCCAGACAAACATTTTAACTGATTTACACCTGTTTTCCTCTAGGAAAAACTGCAGTTTATGTGATGTATTTCTTTCTCAACTGATAAATGACAATGGTGCAAGTATCTTCATCTTGGTGTGAATTGACCCAGATTGTAGAAGAGCAAGTTTTTACCTTGTGACCAGTCAAGTTCTAGAAACATAAAAACTGCTGAGAGTCTAGTTTAGAAACTTTTACAACATTCAGCTGATGGCAGAGTAATGTCCTTAATTATATATTTTATAGAAATGAAACTTGAGGAAATGATAAAAATAATTTTCATTGGAGCATATCAATATTTGATTTAATGTCAAAAAAGAGTCAGAAAACATAAAGCAGTCTCCTTTTTTGCTTTTCATAGTCTTATCATTCCTGTGAATATCTCCAAGTGTTCCAAAATATGAAACTGAAAGAAAGGGATTTAAAACCAGTCTGCACATAGAAATTCAATGAATTCCTTTTATTTATACAGCTTTAAAAATACATATAATGATGAGTGATCTACGCAATGAAGTGTGATGCTTCTTGAAAGTACTAAAAGATTATTTTTACAAAGTATCAGGACACTGACAGGGAAATAAAGAATCAAAAGTAAAATATCTGCAGATACATAGCACTGTTCTCCCTGCAACTCTCTTAAAGCTCCCTTTTCCATGATGAGTACCAAACCCACTGGGAATTTTTAAATTGCCAATGTATTCCTCTTTACTGCATCATGGTTTGTGTGTGCTTTCCTTTTTTCTGCATCTTTTTTTAAAGTTTTGGTGGAAATACCTTATTAAACAGATGGTCCAGAACAGCACTACTGAGTATTATGATAATCCATATAAATAACCATGATGATGACCCACTTTATGACCAAATACATGTTTTAAAATATTGTATGCAAATTATGAAAAAATGGTCTTCATCTCTAAGCATTCAGCATCACTAAGTATGATTAAAATGTAGAATAATTAAGATAGTGTACTACAAATTGAGATGGAAAATATTATATGTCCAGGGAATCCCCTTAATGTGTTCAGATACTGAAAATTCAGACAATATGTTTCCCTTCCCTTCCCTTCCCTTCCCTTCCCTTCCCTTCCCTTCCCTTCCCTTCCGAAACTAAAGAGATTTTATCCTCATTTGATTTTAACTAGTTTCAAGGAAAGACTAATGGTTTTAACAAAAATGTCTTTTCCAGTCAGCATCAGAATAGGTAATATTATAAGGAACTAAAGGTGGGATACATTAAAATACTCATTCACAATAAAGGTTAACTAGGGCTAATTCAAGGATTATCAATGTTGGGAATATCCCATTTGTGTATCTGGGGAAATTCACTACTAGAAATTAGTAGAACTGCATTGAGTAGTCAGAGAAAAATCAAGTCAGGATTCAGAGTGGGGAAAAAACCTCAGTTGCTCAGTTCCAAGGATAAAGAACCAGAGATTTGATTTTAAGGCATTTGAGATCAGTTGCTTGCCCATGGAACATTCTCAGGTTACTGAGTCTCAGGGATGTGTTTTCATAATGAAATTCAGCAAAGAAATGTCTCAATGCTTGCTACTTCAGTATTCCTCAGGGACTAGAATTTGATATCTGAGGGTGGGTAATGAAGCTCTATGTATATTTAGGTTTTGTTCTTAGTGGCATATGACTTGTCCCACTATGCAGTTAAGCAGGAAGTGTAGCTCCTCTGAAATAAAAGCTTACAAAATTGGGAGTAGCTTCTGAATGCTAAACATATTTGCCTTTTTCTCTGTAACCTGTAGATAATGATATTAATATCATCAGTATTAATAATAATTAATTACTATTGTTTTAAGGTCCAGGTCAAAATTACATAAGTTTTATTAAATTACTAAAGCAATATGCTTTGTATAGTCTCTTACTGCTGGAAGGAGAATAAAATTTAGAAGATAAGAGTTTTCAATGACTTTTTCCTTTCTGCACAACAAAATCAATCCTTATTTAATCTTTCCATTGTATGACAAAATTAATTTAAAACTGCAAAATTAATATATAAAAATTATGACAGCCATAAGAAAGGCTTTGAAAACCACAGAAGCATTTTGCAGATTAAAGGTCTTCTTTTGAGGCACAGCTACACAAAATATTTACTTTTTCTCTCAGAGAAATGAAAGCATAGAAGTATGTGTACAGTTTTCAGTTTTGATCACCTTCTCATCTTGGCCAAAAAGACAGATACAATTCACCTTATCAAGAGAGCACTGCTACTTTTTTTAAGGGAGGATCTGTCCCTTGTAATGCTACATGGACAGACAGGTACTGTCTTTTCATCATCCACTGGGGTATAAAGAGCACTGGTGGTTAAGCTCTCCTTGAGCTTAGTCTGTGCCCTTGAGCTTCTGCTCGTGCATTTGCTTCAGGGAATTTTCAGGATATCTCTTCTCACTCCTCAAGGGCTCTGTCTGCCATGTCACTGGCATTGCTCAGAGCAAAGTTTTTAACCCAGAGGGTGGTTGGGCACAGGAACAGATCCCCAGGGAAGTGATCATGGCATCAAGCCTGACAGAACTTAAGAAATATTTGGACAATGTTCTCAGGCACATGGTGTGATTATTGGGACTGTCCTGTACAGAGTAAAGAGATGGACTAGACAATATTTGTGGGTCCCTTCTAAGGAGATTCTGTGATTCTATGAAATGTGTTAGCTATGTGGTCCTTCCTAGAAGGTCCTTAAGGTTGTATGTCTCAAGGGCAGCTGTTATGAGATGACATGTAGAGGTGTTCTGCAACAGCCCCTCAGTTGCTGTCACCTTTCACCCAAGTCACAACACTGGAATCTGGTTCCTGATTCACTCCTGTAAGGGGACAGCATGGAAATATATGTTTTATAGCACATGGTCATGATGCCTTTGGTAAGGAACTTCCCCATCTGAGCATGAACAGCTCTGGCAGTCACACTTCCACCACCAGAGACTTCAGCTGCTGGGACCAAAGCCCTTTTGCAGTGGGAGGCTCCAGCAAGCTGGTGAGTGCCCTGTTTGATTCCCTACACACCTCAATCTCATATAGTCAGACCCTAGGTTTCCCATAGCAGAGTCTCAATTGTCTCATTCCATAAAGTCATTCACAGCCTAGCAACATGGAAGAACAAGCTGCTTCCCATGGAAGCACAAGCTGCTTCCCAGGAAGGACCCCAAACAAAAGAATTCCTGGGCTTTTGTACCCTCACAGCCTAAGGTCTTGCTCATCCTCCTGAGTCCTTGGCTTCTGCTGTGCCTTTGATTGTCCAGTCTCCTGGCCACCACATCTCCTGTGCCCTTTGTTGTGCCAAGGGTTGGCAGTTCACAGCCTCTTGCTCTGAGCTCTGCCACCCAGAGCTCAACCTGCAGCTCCCACTGCAGCTGCACCCCAAGATCCCTTCATGCCTCAACACCTTGTCAAGTGTCATTACATTTTTGCACTCACATTAAAGCATATATTTGAAACTCATGTTGAATAAAGCATGGTAGGGTGGCCTCTGATAGAATAAAGGTCCTGTTGCCAGGGCAAGCGAGAAGATATTGGTCAGTAGTTCAGCTGGTCATTTGTGGGTTTTGTGGGTTGATTCTTTGTGATCAATGCTTTCCTCATCAAAGGCTTCTGTTAAAGATAGAGAAGATATACTATACCAACACAGTAATCAATGCCCCTTAATGTTAAAGAGGGAATATATCTTTAACCTCTTTGAGGTTGCGAGGAATAAAACTTTAAATTTGTCTCCTCAAAGGCAGACGTCTCGTTGAACAACAGTATTACAAGTAGCTGCTGATCAGGATTGTGAAGAAACCACCCAGTTACACATCAGTGTAAAAATGTAAATAAAATTATTGTGTTCAAATAAGAAGGCTTCATCTCTGAAGGAGATACATAATTCCTTTGTTTGTACGTCGTAATGCAAAGTGCGTAGTAGGAAGGCATGTTGTCTGTAGAGAGTATTTGGGTTAATCTTATTAATCATCAAACTTCATTTATTTTTATGCACTTGGGAAAGTTGACTGTAAATGATCTCACATAGAACAAAAAATGGTAACAAAGAGGAAAATCATGGTTCATTCATGCATTCGTGTCTATATTCTTTTAAAAAATATTTTAAGTGCTCTCTCATTCCTAACTTCATCTAGCAAAACAAGAGGAAAGTATATGTAACTCATATTTTAATCTTCATTATTTCTTTAACTCTCGTTGTTTTCAAATAATTGCTTTCATATAATTCAGAAGTTCTCAAAGATGAAACTTTTTAAATATACGTACTCTTTAAAGTAAAAATGGGTTGATCTCTCAAGGTTTTTCTACATATATCATTCTCTTAGATGAACAAAAAAGTTTCCTATTCATGTGTTCTTCTGATAGTCATCCATTTCTTTCATCCTGATCTAGATTTTGGGATTTGAGATGCCTTTTGTGGATTTTTGCCATATTAATTGAGAAATGTTATTTTATATCTTGTGAATACGATTGGGCAGAGATCAACTGCATTTCATCAATACTACTCCTATTCCATTTGCTTCTTTATGAAGACACTAACTATGCAACCTGTATAAAAAAATTTCTACAGAATGTCAAATTGTTTTAACCATGCTTTGACCCCTATTGGAGTTGTCTCAAAGATCAAACCTTAGTTAAAAGGCAAAGACAGTACAAAAGTAGTATATCTTATCTTCAAATGCTCAAAGCATGAATTGCTCTTTTGACTCTGATGATTTTTAATGCAGTTCACTGTCAAGAAACAGGAAAATTTCAATTTTATATATAAACTGGTTCATCTAATTGAGTTTTTATGAGAAAGTACAAATTAGTTGCAAGTAAATGTAAGGGTTTGGGTGAATTGTTTTATGGTGTGATTTTTTCCTAAGTTTGTGTCCAGCTAAGCTGATTTTAAGACTTTTACAATCATCTTCTGAGTAATTTACCTTGTCAATTAATGGCCTTTTGCTTTGGTGGGTTTCTCTTAGAGCTGGCTTGCATTGTTTCTGTCAGACAGGGGGAAGCTTCCAACAGCTTCCCACCAGTGCACTCCTGTAGCCAAAAGCTTGCCACACAAACCCAGCCCAACTTGTTACCTGCAGTGAATTTCACAATTGTGCTTTAAGACTTCTGCAAATCAAATCATGGTAAATGACTGCTGATGCTTCTATATAGACACAATATTGTTGTATCACATAAGCATGAACATGAAAATAATGAAAAGGCTTCATGTATCACTGAACTACAGATGAAATCAAGGTAAAATGTGGACATCATATGCAGCTCTCAATATTTTAAAGAAATGTTGACAGAAATGTCTATGTTCTTTGGTTTCAAATAGGAAATGTAAGACAATTATAAATAATCTAGATTGATTGATTTTCATCCCAAGTTTTTATTTAAAGAACAAGGGAAAGAAGAACAAACAGGAGCTTCACACAGAAAAATATCTTTTTCTTCCTTGAGTTCTTCAGCCAACAGCTTTCCCATCCAGGAGAAAAAGGTAAGGAAAGAGCTCGGAAGAATTTTTTTTCCCCTTGTTTTGCAGTCAGTTTCAGGATAGGTGTTTTGTTTTTTGTTTTTTTTTTTAAACTGGGACATGTTCACCTACAGCTATCTGAAAACGTGGGTGTCTGACCTAGGGACCGGTCATGACCTATGTTGAAGCAGACGACTGGTGGGAGTTCTCCCCGTGAGGAGGAAGGAGCAGCAATGTGTGATGAACTGACCACAGACCCCATCCCCCAACCCCCTCCCTGCTGGTGGAGGAGAGAGAGAAATTTGGGGGTGAAATTGAGCCCAGGAAGAAAGGAAGGCAGAAGGTATTTCTAAGATTTGTTTTGACTTCTCCTTTATCCTACTCTGGTTTGAATGGCTATACACTGAGCTAGCTTCTCTAAGACGGGTCTGTTTTGCTTATAGTGGTCACTGGTGAGTGATCTCTCCCTGCCTTTATCTCAATACACAAGATTTTCATGCTATTTTATCTCTGTCTGGTTTGTGGAAGGAGATAGATAATCTTTGATGGGTACCTGGCATCCAGCTAGGGTCAATCCACCACAAAAGTTAAGACAATATTGATTGTCAATCTATAGATTGGCATAGATAAATAGAGTAAATCAATGTAAAAAATTAGAAATATTATTTATTTTTTTTTTCCCAGCAATAAATGTATTGTCATCTAATAACACATACATTAAGATTAATTAATCAAATTTTTCATTCTTCAGCTTTCTCCAGAAAATATGTGGAACAGTAACTTTGACTAGAAGTGTTTTGATTTATAAAACATATCAAACATTTACCAATAAAAATAGAAGATCTACTATTGCCAATTATATGACTAACAGTTTCTTCTTTACCTTTATTAATCTTACCATAAATGCCTCTACCATGTGTAGTCATGCATTTCTCTTGCATTTTTTAAAGGAACTTCAAAAAATGTTAAACTTTATATTTGCTTTGGATTTTAATTGTATGTTACAGAAAAATTTGTATAAATTGCAAAGCACTGACACTCCAATACTTTAAACCAGGAAAGTGCTGAAACATTTTATAACAGCAGATTGAAGTTAAATCAGCTATTGAAGTGGAGATAAAATGCTGTCAAAAGGAAGCAAATATTTTTTGCTGACATCCACTGTACTTACTTAAGAACTGATTATTTTCTAATATCTCAAACTTTGAAATTAAGCGTCTGACTTTTCCAAAGAATCAATTTCTTGGTTCATGCATTAATATGACACTAGATTAAGCATTTGCAACACAATTTTAGAAGAAAAAAAATGAATTTCATGTGGGGACTTTGCCTATTGCTCCTGTTAAAGGTCTCATTGCTGAGTTGGAGCTACTTGGAAGAATTTTGTCAGTACTTATTTTGTGCTATATCGGGTCTCTTGCCCAGAGATGGACAATTCGTGTTTCAAGTCCACATCTTGTACTGATGTTGTGTCTGCTAACTTCATGAAGTTTTGCTATGCCAGCCTGAGGGCTGTAAGGAAAAATAAATCCCATTATAAGAGCCGATATGTTGCAGTAGAGGCTGTTGAGATCAGCTGATGGATTGTTTCAGGACCTGACTGAATAATTCTCTCAGGAGCACTGCAGCAGTCTGAGCTGTTTCGCTTTGCTCCCGATGAACTGCTCCCAGAGCTGGATGGGGAAGGGAAGGCACCTCTGTAACTCTGCTCAGCACAAGGTTGCTAATCATTTCACCAAAGTTTAGGGGAGGGCTTTCTTCTCCTAAAACAGACACTTTCATTTGTTTGGCTGGATTAATCTCTATTGCTTATAATGGGAGTGTAGGCTCATAAACTTTAAATGTCCAAAGTAAGATAAAATCAATCACACTCTAGATATCTCTGATGTAGACATCTACAGCAGGGCTAGTTTCTAGGTACTCCTTTATAGCTATTGAAGAGGATAGGCACTTTTATGTGCAATTCATTTGATCTATTTTAGACATGTACTTTAGGATGAGATGAATTGCACACTAGAAACTCTCATTTCTCTCTATTGAATTTAGAGGGAGTCTAGGGTGACTAGTTCAGGTGCAGACATCTGCATTTGCTTTTAATTAATTGAATCCCTCTGCAGTATGTCTGATGCTTCCAAAAAAGTGTTGGGTGGACTTAAACATATGTTTATAGGCTATATTAACCAGGAATATTAGATTTACTCTGTATTGTATGCAGGCAGTTTGTTTATCCATCAGCCCAGAGCTTCTTGAAACTGCTATTTTTACTCTATTAATTTAATGGAGAATTCACACAAATTTCTGTGCAGTAACCCAAGAAGTAGAAATATGGCAGTTTTAAACTGAAAGTTAATTACATCTTTATTCCCTATACATCTTCAGTTATTCTCTAACTGATAATAAATTGCCATGGACTTCATCACCATCATTAACTTCCTTCCAGGGCTTCATAGGGTGAACATTGCTCATCAGTTGTTGATGGAAGAGGAAGGAAAATTGTGAGAAAGTATAATTTTGCTTGTTCCTCCTCTTTTCCCTGCTCTTTGAGTGCAGTAACATTCTCATCCACCTTTTATAAATGAAATAATGTAAATTGAATAGAAATTAAATAGTGCACTATGTTGCAACCAGAGAAATCTGATTTCAAAATTGTCCAACACATCTCAGTGGTCATTGACTTATTTCCTTGGACTACTGGAAGCAATGAATCTGTAGCTGCATGGTTTTCATTCCTGGCCTTTTCTGCCAACACAAAGCTAAAAGTACTTCCTGTATGCACTGCAGGGAAGCTCACAGTGAGGTAACCTAATTGCTCATGTGTGTTTACCATGTACCTAAACTCAGCCTAAACTCAGTATGGAAGAATTGTTTTTTTATTTATTTTTTTTTTTAGCTCAAAGCTTTCAAGTGGTGTAAATATCTGTAAGTCTGGATGACAATTAAGACTGTACTATTGAAGTGAAAGTCAGAAAGAGGAATATGAATCACCTCAGGAACATTACTGATAAACTCAGATATTTTAAACAAGTCATTTTGTGTTGTCCCAGGATTTCAATGCCTTCTGATGTTCTGATGTTCACATATTTGTCCAACAGCTCTCATGCTCTCTCTGATGAACAGAGGGTTGTTTGCATTCCTCAGTGGAGGAAGAGAGCATCTGACTGACAAGGTGGAAAGCCAGTGAAGTTGAGAGGTTGACCATCACTGTCCAATCCATGATCATGGCTGGAATTCTATAAATACTCATGCAATGTAAATGAAGGCCCTTTTGCTGTTCATCTGCTTGGAGTCAGGTGTGTGCTGTGTTCTCTCTCTCGTATGGGCCTCGGCCATGCCCACAACTTTGCAGAAAGAAAAAAGATTTTTGTGAGAAAGAAGGAAAGAAACTGTCCTGGAAAATGAAGAAAACTTAAGGATATTCTCATAATTAAACTGACAATTCAGGAAAAAAAAATATTATTCCTGAAGAAACTTAATATTTCAGCAGTTTTGTTGGTTTTCTTGTTTGCTTCTGTGGCTACTGTATCCCCAGACCCAAAATGTGGACTGGTAGAACTGAATAATACATTTTCTCATATCTAATGAATATTCGTTAAATCAATTCAATCAGCAATTCAAATTTTTTTTTCAACAGCTACTACACCTCTGATTAGAGATATGTTTTTAACTAGTTATATGCTTTCAGTTAACATTTGACAAGTGTATCTTTCATAAAGATTTTTTCTTTAAACCTTACACTATCGTAAAAACATTTTGAAACACAATTTAGATAGTTTGAGGAGTATCAGACCAACCAGCTTTAACAATGCAATTGCTTTAGGCTTTCATGGCTGTGATAATAGCATCCCTTCCAACTATAGCAGATTGAGTCCCCTGAGCTGGGTCAACACCATCTCAGCCTAATAATGGGTATAACTTTTATGTTTCTAGTCCTTGATCAGTATTTTCATTCATCTCCCTCTGTTCATGTTCTTTTCACAGTTAGTCCATACAGTCTTAAATTTTCTTTATATTTTATATACTATTTATAATTTTAATCCTGTTTTATTAATACTGTATATATTTGTTCTTGCATTTTTTGTCTCTGAAATATTGCATTACTTGAACATTTAGAAAAGGATTCCCTTGAAATAATCCTCAGCAAAGAGCATCTCAGTGTTTAGTTTTGTGTTAAAACCAGCAAACAAAAAGCTCAAAACCTTTTTTTTTTTTTTTAAGAACTCCCACCTACCAAAAAAACCACTAGAAACAACAACAAAAAAGGACCAAAAAACTGAAAATGGGCACTAATTGGTAATTTCCTTTTCTGAACCATTACTCTTCTGGCTTATTTTACTATCATCTTTGCATGTCTTGCCAATTTCAGTTCCCAATGAACCCAAGGGGGAATTTAGAGCACCTCTTTAATCATCACTTTCTGAACCTGGGGCAATGATTCTGAGAAGCTGTTTGCACTGCAATTTAAAAAGGGAAGGAATTATAGAAAATGTGTCCCTTAATCAGCACTTGCGGTAAAATATATGTTAATAAAAAAAGTATTCCCATTCCATTCATAATTTATAAAGCAGACAGATCAGAACTCACATATGATCTGTGTGTGGGAAGCAGACATGTGGCTCTAACATTTTGATTGCAACAACACAGATTTATTGAGACCAGTGGAGCTCCTGCTGATTTACACCAGTCCAAGCAGGATGCAAATCAAGTCCGTTATACTTTAAAGAAAGCCATAAAGTGTTTCAAAGAGTGTTTTAAAACAGTCATTCTACTTTTGCTTTAGTATTTTGCATCTTGAATCTCTTCTTTGTTAACAAGGTTTTTATGCTTCTGCTTGAACAGAGCCAATAGTCACAACAAGGTGAAAGTGCCATAGGACACCAGGAAATCACTGAAGTAAGATGATTTGTTCATAATGAAAAAGGTGGGGACATTTGTAGCTGGAAAGATTGGCTCATGTTTCCCAAGATCTGTGTCCAATTTTTTTCTTAACATTTGATCTTGAGAAGACCCAAGACAGTGTGTATTGGTCCAGACACATCACAAAACAGGAAGAAATTATACTGAGATTAAAAAAAAAAAACCAAACAAAAAAACATATATTTATTGCCTCTTGTCCTCACCCTATCACTCCTATGTCACCAAATCCAACAGAAATATCATGGTCAGGCACAAGCAGAACAGGAGATCAGCTTGTAGCAGTAGCATGAAAGGGAGCACCAAGTAAATGTCTTGGGAGGAGATAGTCAGGTACATGCATACAGTGTTATTATCAAAAACAAATGGAAGAGATATTTTGTTTATGAATAGGAGAGCGTCTCCTTGAGGCTGGATTCTCATCTTAATAATTCTATTATTGGAGAGATGGCTCTGCCTCGCAGTAAGCAATAACTCACCTCCCATGCTGTCTGTAGATTACATAGTCTTATTTATCCTGCAGCATTAGTATTTTTACTGATAGGGAAGCAGACAGCTGTATTCAGGCCACCTACTGCAGAGGAAATGAGTGATTCAGATGGTACTTTATGAGTTGACAGTCTCTGGCTCCATATTCAGCTAATGAGAAGAAGAAGTCATCATTTCTAAGTCAGACAGAGTGCTTGCCATGGCTGCTTCACCCAAACATTGTGATTAGCTCTCTTCAGTTTCAAGCAAATTCAGAGCACACATGTCTTCAATCATTCAATCCCCCTTAGAATTTACATGCCACCGAGGTGTTTAAGTGCATCTTTGGCTCTCTATTAGGCAATCTGACTATGGGCCAGTGAGACTAACAACATCCTGATGCTTAGAACAGTTTCTGTGGCTGTTGGAACCCACTGCACTAGATAATATACTGATAGATCATTCATCTGTCTTAGTGTTTGTGAGTCAGATGTAAAAAAAAGTGTCACTGATGTGAGGACTTCACCGAAAAAAGAAAAGCTTTTAGCTTATGAAGTCTCTGCAGATGTCTGCTTTTAATATAATATTGAATATTCCACCAGAATAAGCTTCATGAAACTGATAAAAATAGATTGTTATTTATGGTTTATGCTGTGATTCAAACCTGTGATTCAGGATAATGTAGCTGGGGAAGCCACTGTGACAGCTGGAAACCATCCTTATTGTGGAAGAGTTGCTTCCTTGAAATAAGGGAGAAATAATCTCTGCTTTGTACCAGATCTCATTAACTGTATCTAAATGATTTAACAGTTTTCATACCTTTGGCTTTAAATGGTTACAAGCTACAGCAGCACTGCAAGCATTATTAGATGGGGATAGAACTTAAAAATGAAATTGCAAAAAAAACCCCAAAAAACAACAGCAACAACAACAAAAAACAACCCCCAAAAAAACCAACCAAAAAACCAAAAAACCGAATTGCACGGCAAGGTGTCATTACAATGAGCTGTAGGAATATATGACTCTTAATCTCATTCTTCTGTACAGACAAACGCACCGTCTGTCTATATGGCATTAATGAATGACAGTTTCTCACCATTTGGTGGTTGCATGTGTCATCATTTGTCTAGATGACATCTTGATTTATAGACATCATTGAAAAACATTAGAAAATCTTTCTACAAGTTTGATGGGAATTCTGAATATGTGAAAGTAGGGATTTTTTTTTTTTTCTGAACAGTTCATTGGGGTGTACTGTTTCAGGCAGTCAGAAGGACCATATGGTCCATTGGTTAGGTTTTCACTTGGAAGATGGGTGCCTTGGACCCGGTTTCCTGCTGGACCTAAAACTCCTTTCTGACCTTGGGCACATCATCTACTTTCTCACACTCACTTATCTCAGCTGTAAACAAAAAAAGTGATATTTCTTTCTCTTGGAGGGGTAAATAAAATCTCATGGAACATGCTGTGTGGTTTAGAGGCTGCACTAATTATAATTACATACTCAGGATTCATGTATTAAACTAAATTTCAAATGCATATTTCTCTTACAATTATATGACGAAAACATAAGGGGATTTATAAAAAATAACTTGCAGATAATACCTTAAATCTTTTCATTATGTGCACTGAATATATGGAAGAGAAATAAAAATTAATTCCACTCCAGAAACATAGTTCAAGCATAGAGGAAATAGATGAAATGGTTGGAGTACTGTGAAGTATCATCACTAAGGATTGACACATATGTGTATATGTATATAAATGTGTACAATAACATGCACAGCTTCTCCCAGGCTGCCTGCACACAGAAATTCGTGCAGTTCAAATTAGCAATGTAGCACATTTTCCAAAGACTGATCATTCATTTGTAAGACTGAGAAAGACTGAGAAAATACCAAGCAGATGTTTATTATAATTCTCCTTTAATAGAGAATAATTATTTTCTCATGGAGGTTTTTGTTAATTATTCTGGCTCTACTATTCTAACATGTTTGATGTCATTTTCCCAAAACACAGCAGCCCTCTGACTGTTCTGTGAATGTCACAGCAGCCCACAGCAGACAGGATTCATGCAACATCCGTGGGCGTGCAGGGTTGGATGTCAGCCAGCTTCCACACAGCCATGTAGGCACACAGAGGAGCATTTCCTGGCATCATGTGAGCTACCTGAAAGGTCTAATACTGCTAAAAATATTAGCTTTGGAGCATAACAAGGCAGAAAGTGTTTCAGAATGGATTACTCTTATCTTCTGTAGAGTCTGCTGCCCTGTTAAACAGGGAAATAGGGCACTATGACAAGATGTTTCAGCTGGGCCAGGACAATCCCTGAAAACAATGATTTTCCCTGATTTCTAAAAAAAAAAACTCCGTAAGTTTTTTTCATCACAGATTCTGCTTGTTATTTTTTCTGACTCTCACTGTCAAATCACAATCCTGGCAAATTACTTTTTTCCTGAACTAGAAATCTAGAACTGAACACAGATCTCCTTCCCAGGTTCAGTTCCAGCATCAACTTCTCTGACCAGGCAGGATGCATTGTCATTACATCATCCAGTCTTTCTCATGTGATCCTCCCTTGAAATAAAAAAAAATTTGGTTAAACTGCTGGACGATTTTTTAGGCCAGCCAGGGCTGGTACCTTTCTGTTCCTTTCCAGGCAGTTTGGTTACATCCAATAGGTACATCCTAGCCCAGAGTGATTACGTCTAGGATAAGGCTATTCTTCAGAACAAAGCATCTCATCAAGAACTGCCTCCAGGCCATTTGGGTTGTCTGCAGATGTAAAGCTTCGACTTTGCTGTAAGAAGCATTTCTACATCCCCAGAACTGGCCAGGCTTGACCCCATTTAGCTACAGAGATCAATTTAGGTCAGGAAGAGAGGTCATCTTCTGTACGCTGTTCTTGTGGAGTTTAAAAGTGACTACACGGAGGTAGTCAGCCATTACACTTGTCTCAGATCATCTCTCACCCCTTTCTGCCAGGCTAAGACAAGTCATATATAAGAGTGCTTTGAAATGATGGATGATATTGTTGAACTTTTAGTGGACAGTGTTAGCTGGGATGAAAAAGACAACAATAACATATAATAAAGAAAGGGTGCAAGGTTACACACAGTAACTTTCAGCAGTGGTCCCTGAATCAGATATTCTTGTCTCTGAGCTTCTGAGGTGAAGCTGACCTAGAATATTGGAAAGGACTCATGAATATGAATACAAATTACATGTCACAGCTGATTAGTGAATGATGATAAAGCACTATCACACTCTTTTTCTGGAATTAAAGGCTAATGCTGAGAAAAGTACAGGCTGCAAAACTTTTTCCAACATTCATAAAGGATATTCACAGAATCACAGGGTGGTTTGGGTTGGAAGGAACCTTAAAGATTGTCTTGTTCAACCCCTCTGCCATGGACAGGGACACCTTCTACTAGACCATATTGCTCAACTTGGCCTTGAACACTTCTAGGGATGGGGCAACCACAGCATCTCTGGACAATCTGTGCCAATGCTTCACCACCCCCACAGTCAATACTTTCTTCCATATATCTCATCTAAACCTGCTCTGTTTCACATTAAAGACATTCTCCATTGTCCTGTCACTACAGATCCTTGTAAAATGTCCCTTGTTACCCCTCTTGTAGCCCCTTTAGGTACTGGGGAGGTGCTGTGAGATCTCCCTGGATCTCTACTCCAGGTTCAACAGCCCCAGTACTCTTAGCCTGTCTTAACAGAAGCGTCTTTTTATATTTTTTACATTTTTATATTTACATAGAATACATTTCTTTATTCATAAGCTTCTATTTCTTCTCACAATTTTGTTGTGGTTTGGTTTCAGGTTTTTTGGATTCTTTTTTTGCCTGTGGTCTGTTTTTTTCTTTCTTTTTTTTTTCTTTGTGTTTTTTTTTTAATCTGCCCTTATAAATTAAAGTAATTGAGAAAAAAATCCCTCTTAGAACACTATTAAAATTATTTCAGCAGAGTTCATTGAGGGAGATAATATATAGCTTGTAGGATGATGGGGGAGGCAGGCAGAAGAGATCCTTTAGCCTGCATGTCTACAGTTTCTAACACTTACAGATACAGCTGCAAATAAAGAACCAGTAATAGGCATAGTAAATATTAAATTAAATGACTGAAAGAGCCAGAAAAACATAAACAATGAAGATCCATAACTAGAGTTGGTTTAATTTGACATCTGTTTCTTGTCTTCAGAGGCAGATGAATTTGAAGATCATATGTCTGATTACAGGAGTCTGAAATGTACAAATTTCTCCACATTGAGAAATGCAAGGGGTGACTTTGGATCTTCATAAATGGGAGCTGGGAATTCCTGATTTCTAGTTGAGATGATGTGTGGTCAAACAAATGGATATTTGCAGGTAAACACAGCATGTTAACTTGAAAGTTGCAAGCAGTGCCTTTGGCTTCAAACATTTGTGCCTAAATATCAAACTGAACTATGGTCATATTACGATTTTAAAATTAAAAGCATAAAGTGTCCATTAGTTCCTATTTTCTTTTCTCTGTAGTCTACTGATAAATTAAATATGAAGATTTGCAGAAATCCAAAAATCAAGGCTAGGAATGCTGATCTAATAGCCAGCTGGTTAACATGGTATTATTATTAGTGTTGGCTGCTTTGCTTAAAGTGCAGCTTGTTTAATAAGTACAACTTTTCCTCTTATTCATTTAAGAGGAAAAAAAAAAAAAGAAAAATAATGAAAGCTCTGTCAGATGAGGATTGACTTTCTTGAAGGAGAGGATACAGCAATACTTTGTAACCATCTTCCTACAGCTTGCACTCCTCTCCAACACTCAACCTCTATACTTAAAAAGAGATAATGAAAGGATTTTTTAAAACTATATATTTCCTTAAAGTTATTCTTCTATTAAAACCAGTTGCAGAATTTCAAACAGTGCTGTGCATGATGCTCTTGTTCTGTGAACTAAGAAGATTAAATTATGGCTATAGATGTAGTTTTAGAATAAATCACAAACACGGACAACTCTCTGGGATTCAGGTAAAGAGTAGTTTATGCTAGTGACCAGCAAACCTTTGGAAGTCTTGTGTACAAGCAATTTATAATGCTTACCTGCAGTCTTATTGTACTTCCAGAGGTGGGAAGCTCAGCCTCGGTGATACCATACATTCTATGTAAGAAACCAGTTGGATAGCAACTAATATTTACACTTAGTAACAACATATCCTAAAAAATTTTGCATGAAGAGACCTTGGGACAAACTTGCATTTGGCATAAATTGCCATTTTCAGTTGAAGTCAATGATCTATTACAGTTTACACCAGATGTGTGCTTGACCCTTCTCAGATCATGAGCTGTAACAAAGCTGGAGATGCAAACACATAACAGGTAAAGATGGTTTATGTTTGGTTAGATACTGTGTAAAGAAAAAGTACCTGTGTAACAATTTAAAGTTACATATAATAACAAGACCTCAGGCATTTTTCATACGCATTTCACTCTTCTGAACAGGAAATTTTAAGGGCTTAAAATTCACCAGTATACCAAGGAGTTTTATTTTTTCAGCCAACTTGGTCCTAGAATAGTTTTAAACATGTGCTGAAATATCTACAGCTTTAAATACTACTGTTTCTTGCTGACTTGTAGACTTTGTACATAGGATTAGCTAAGGACTATTTTCTTTCAAAGTTTTTGTATTTGATTTTGTGGCAAATATATTAAAAAAAAGTTTTATAGTTCTGTATTTAAAATAGAATATAATATTGCAAACAGATGGCTATGAACATTTCTGGTATCATCAAAAGACATGGTAGAATCAGTAAAAAATAACAACAATGTAAACTACCTGTTGATGTTTGTCTATTTAATTTCAATATAATCATTACAAATTTTCACACATAATTTTTTTAAAAGTCCTTTCATATTAAGATTTAATTATTAAAAGAACTGATTAGTTTTCAGCAATAGAAATGTGTACATGGTATCCATTTTGTCTTTGAATTAGAAATGCTTTTCTGCATGTAATTAAAATTGAAAAGACTAACAACATCAAATAAATTAGTCATGCTGCAATTAAACTAATATTTTCTCCTTCTTTCTTTATTGCAGCCCACACCTCATATTTGAGTGCATTACAAGGGCCTCATACTCCCATACAGATATATACATTATCAAATAATCTTACAGATGCAAATATAATTCTCATGTGTTGCTGTCTGCAGTTTGTGGATCTATTTTCCAATCAATTCAAGGCCAACTCTCATTAGTGCAATGAGAGCTTTCATGAATAAATCCCTCATTTTTCAATGATAGAATAGATTCATTGTTATTGAATTACACGCACTCAAGTGGGATCTATCTGCATCTAAAGAAAGAAGTTCATGATTTTGTAAATCATAACTAATGCCTCAGTATACTTCTTACTATTTTGTTTCTTTAGAAACATCTAATTTCCTGAGTATCTTAGATAAACATTGGCTTTTTGTGCCTTCTTGGTTAATAAAAACTCAGGAATTATTTCTAAAGCCCATTAATTAGGGGTGTTTGTGTGTTTTCTAAGATACTCTGAAGAGCAAATTATATCCACTGATATGAACTATCCCAACAGTCCAAGAAAGGATATATGGGTCATCATTAACAAAATTACAAAAAGGAGTCTGTGAGTGTTGTTGGCAAGTTATCTATTTAGTCAGTGGTAGACAGTGCAAATGTAATGTAGATTATATTGAAACTTCCTTTTCTCACTTCCAAATCATTTGGGAGCTGTGCATAATTTCCGAAAGCATTTCTATAGAAAGGAAAATTATAAAATTGCTATGGTGGATACAGTATATGGAGTTTCACCACTAAATTAAATACTGTGATCTTATCTGAAATACTGGATATATATAAAAAATATTCCTACTCTGTTTATTTGGAGATAAAATGTACTTCTGCTGATGATGCTGTGATTTTAATTTTTTTTAATTTTATTTTTTAATATTTGGTGCCTTAATTACATGCTAAAAATGAAGGAGAATTTTAAATGCTCTTTATTATTTTTTTTATTGTTAAAGTGATTGAAAAGGTAAAAAACCCCTGTTTTGTGTCCCACTTAGGAGAGAGAAAGCACTTCTTATGAATGATATTGAGAAGTCTGGAAGTCACTGAGACCTTCTAGGTCTTTTTCCTGCTTCAGTCTTCTGAGGCTTCTCCTTTCAGTTCTTCCAAGGCTGCCCTTCACAGGGTAATAATGCAAAACATGAAGTATTGAGCCACTTTCACGGCAATAGGAAGAGGACTGTGAAATATCATTCCTAAACAAAGAGGCTGAATAAACACCTGCCAGGCATTAAGTGTTTTGGATCCTGACTGAAACCATATCAGTGAGCAGATTGGCTCTGAAGTGTCTTCCAGCATTGTTCCTAGGCTTTTCACTGATATTTGAGAATTAGTCTCAAGATGAAAAGGTATTCCCATTCTGGAATGATCTCCTATTTCATTGCATCTAAACAAAAAGATTTTCTGTGTGCAATCATACCTGGCTACTTTAGTAGTCAAGGAAAGATGGGCTAAATCACCTCCTGATGCCCTAACATGGGAATTGCCTTCCAAAAGGAATTGTCTCTCCTCTATAGCGTTAAGAATAAACTAGTAATTAAGATTAATTAAGAATAAACTAGACATATCATTAAAAGAAATATCACACTTGAATCCACAACTTTTTGAGTGAAGAATTCAGTTTCTTGTGTTTAGCAAAGTTCTCATTGCATGTAAAAATAGATAATGTCTCCTTAGAGACTTAAAACCCAATTTTATTTCATCTTAGACTTTTGGAAAGAGGTGGGCTAGAGAGCTCAGCTGCAACCCAGAGTTAAATCCCCTGTTTTCTTAGATATCAGTTATATTTAAATAAAAATGGCATCCTTGACAAATGAAGTGTATTGTGTGTCAGTGCAGTTTGTGTTGCTTTAACAATGAAAATGGTCAAACTTTTGTTATCAAGTCGTTATTATATTTTTAATAATACTTCAAGTCTATGTGAGATTGTATGCATCCCAGCAGAAGAGAAAAATCTGTAAATTGTATTTTTGGCTGAAAATATGAAATGATCCAACAGAACTGGCTCACAGTGGCTGTTGACCACTCAAAAATACAATGCATTGTGATCACCAGTGACTCATTGTCACAGGCTGCCTTCTTGTCAGACCATGCTTGTGGCTTAGAAGGAAGTGCGTCCCAAAGAGGACAGAGTAGATCTCTTTCTAAACTATTAGCAGAACAGTGCAGGAATCCCTTATTGCTTTTAGCTGCAACATTATGCTACTTGCTAAGTCCCTGAACCCCAGCTTTATCACCTGTAGAGGTTTCTGTGATTGCCTTTCATGTAGAAATATGTAAGGTCAAATTACGCAAAAAAGACATTTGCAACAAACTAGGCAGACCAAATAATCCAGACACTTTGCACTGGCACTGGAGGGTGGTAAGGGCTTGATTCTGCATCCAATAATAGAATGTGAAGATAAACTGCAATGCTGAGCATTATAAATTTAAATTACTTTATACACCTGCAGTACTTTGCACCTTTTCTATTGAAGACCTTTGCACCATGGCTTGCATTATAAAAGATGTAGTGTTTGCCTAGAGTGTTCTGATTTTGGCAATTACTCCAGTGGATTTCACTGCTCGATATTTGGTAGTCCCCTGTGACATCCCTTTTTCTTGAGTGTAGTAGACTTCTCACCTAGGTCAACTCTACCCATTTATTTAGCTGTTATGTTTTATAATTGATTTCTAGATTTACTTATGAATCCCTGCTGTGGTTTAATCCCAAACAGCAACCAAGCCCCATAGAGCCACTAGATCACTCCCCCACCAGTGGGATCAGGGAGAGAAATGGAAGAGTAAAAGCTAGAAAATCCGTGTGTTGAGATAAACACAATTTAATATTGAAGGTGAAAAATCATGCTTTCCTATGGGCAGGCAGGCCTTCAACTATCACCCAGGAGAGCAGGGTCCCATCACATGTTGTGGTTACTTGAGAATACAAATGCCAACATTCCAAAAGTCCAAATGTTTTAAAAGCAGTGGATATTCACACAATTTTTAATTTGACTATTGGATTTGACAATTTATTAAGAATATCCTCACATTAAAATAAACTTTGCTCTTAAGTTATAACACTATTTTCCATTGTTTTCTGTTTTTAACAAACTGGGATGTGTTGCCACAGAGAAGGTTTTAAAAATGAAGTAAGTGATTAGGAATTTGAATTCAAAAGAAAAAGAGAGAGAAAATTTCTGTTGCTATGTGTCTGAATATGTAACTGCACTGGATTTTAAATAAATAGGATATTTCTATGATGCAAATACTCTTCGTTAATGATAACAATAAATTGAAATTTCTGTAAAGTCAATTTTTCAGACAAAGTGATATCTTATGAATGTAACTATTGGTTTTGTTTTGTTGGTTTCAGTTTTTTGTTTTTTTTTTTTTAATTTAGCGTTCTGTAGGGATTTCTTTATCTGTGACAAATATATGCCTTGGAAACTACATATCAGCAGAGTAAGGAAGTTTTGTAGCAAGATATTGCAGATTTAGGGATTTTTTTTTTCTTCATTTAGAAGAGCAAAGTCAAGGACAACTCCATGTGTTCTGCAAAGTTCAGCAGTAATATTATTATTCACACAAGTTGTCTCAGCTGTGAAGTCAGTACATTTGTTCTGGATGTCTCTTTATTATTAATGGCCCTTTCACCTGACTTTCTACATTTGTTTGAGCCAACATAGCTCTTGCCTGCTGGCCAGTTCACTTAGATTGTTTTCATCCCCTGGTTGCCTTAAAGGTGAAGCTTTGTTCCAAATGTCTTCTGAAAGGTTAGTCTTAACTACTCTAAGGATATAGGATTGAAACAGAAAATACTCTGGAAACAGCAAATGAAATAGCAAAGCCTCTCCTCCTATTTCCAAGACATCACTCATTTTATCCAAAATGTTCCCCCCCCCAGTATGACATTAAAGGGTAAAATTCACCATGGACCCAGAGTGAATATAGCACAAATGTTTAAATGGGAATTAAGTGGTGTGTTGCTTTTTTGATGGCTCTTTACAAACATGATCTCCACTCAAAGACAATAAGCTTAAAATGGAATCAGTTTATTAAAAGTTTTGACTGGGAAAAAATATTAAAAAAAAAAGATTAGTTAGGAAAATGTAATTTTCCATCTTGGAAAAATTACATTTAGGAAAATTATCTTTTTTTTTGTGATTTTTTTTTAAGTGGGAATATTAAACTGGAGAATATACCATTCCTAGACTATAACAAGAGGTCTAGTTTTCCATGGGCCACTTCCAAGGGTTTCATAATCTGAGATCTATTTGTAGTTTTATTTTCACTGTAATCTTGAAATACTTAACAATATTGCTGATGGAGAACTACTTATACTATCAAAGATGTTTATATAAAGCAGAAGTAACACTGCCAAAGAATTAATTAGCACGAGCAGTGGAGGTCACTGGAATGTGAAGCGCAGGGCTCTTACTGCAGAATCAAGAGCTGAGCAAAATGAGATATTGGTTTAGCTTCAGTAGATTATATTAAAAAGAACTCTGTATCAAATGGCTAAAATTTCATCTGCTTGTCTTTCCTCATTTATAGAGTATCTTTAGGAAGTTATTCCAGTCTTTCAAGAGGATTTTTAGGGTGACTCAGTACCCAAAAAAACATATATCACAATCTCAGTAAAATATTAAGTTACAGAAAGACATTTCAAGCTCAATATAAAGTAACATTCATATAATTTTGGTGTATAGGAATATATGTGTGCATGCTAGAGTAATGTGAAATACAGAGCACCAAGGTGATAATATGCCACATTAGGACAATTCATTTTAAACATCTTAAAATAGAAATGTCTAAGGAATGAGAGATGGAGGTCAGAAAAAATTCATGAATTCTCCCACCTTATTTTCATAAATCAATGCCTTAGGCCCCACTGAGGCAGCTAAAAATACATTTCTCTTTCAGATGAAGGAGATTAGGAGGTGGGAGGGAGGGCTTGTTTCCTTGCAAACGTAGAGGGTGTCAGAATTGTCATGAAATTTATGAACATTTTGTGCACAGGTGTTACTGCATGAGGGGTGCACTTTCCCTTTTAGTGACATAGATAACAATAGTCTTTTGTAATCCACTATATAGAATTTGAAATTTCACCTTTTCAACCTATTATGTTTGTGGCACAGCCCAGAAATAACTAATGGGAGAGAAAGGGTGAAGTTGAACCGATTGCATGAGTTCTCTTCACAGCTGTGCAAGAATTGTGGATTTCAAGCAAGAAACTGATGATGAACTGGTACATGGTAAATGCATCACATTCTATTTCTGGGAACTATTGACTTTCCTTGGTATTCTGTTTATAGAAGACAAAATAACCAAGGTGAGGGCATTTCACTCTGGACGTCAAAGTACAAGTCTGAATGACTGCATTTACTTAGGAACTGTCTGTTTCCCAGTGAGGGAAGCAAGTCCCTGAGACTGCAGCCATTTCAAAGGTAGAAAATGGAAACTGAAGTCAGGTAAATCCAGTTCAAACTTCTTCAACATGTGGCTATTAATCAGTTGCTTAAGTTAACTAAAATGTGAATATAGACTATACTGGAGAGGTTAGAGCACCTCCTGACATATTCATCATGGAGAGCAGAGTCTGAACTCTAATGACTGGACCTTCACAGCACAAAAATTAAGAAGAGAAATAATGCTATGGGTGCCTGTTAATTGGAACAGCTCAGTGGGTAGCCAGTTAAATGGCTATCTTGATGAGGAGAAAAAAACCTACAACGATAGCTTTCAAAATAAGCAAATTGATATAAAACTTTGCAGAAAATAAAAATTGTAAAGACAAACATTTTATATGCTCCTTCTTTATGGAATCTGCCACCTCAAATATATCCTTTGCAAGACAGAGGGTTCAGTATCTGTTGGATACCAAAGACACTGTACCTCTGATACAGAATATAATGCAAATACAGGGGCAGAGAAGGTAAAGATGGTTGCACTCATTAGGCAGATCTTAATTTTTCTTCAGTAGATGAAAACTTTGGAGCTTCCAAGAACAAAGGCTTTGGGGTTTTTTTGTCACTTGTTTGTTGCGTATAACTCCTCATTTGCTGCCTGACCACTCCTGCATCAAAACATCAATTTTTGTGATGAGATAGAAATGCTTTCTGTGCACAGATTATGCAAATACTTCCACACCCACCAAACCTGACCCACCTGTGTTCTAGTGAATAGCACTACCAACCATTACAATGAAAGATTCCTATTTTCATATATTGCTGAATATCCAGTTTGTCTTCCACATAGCAGCTCGAGGAGGGCAATATCATTTAAGGGCCAAATATTTCCCCCTATCCTTTAATCGACACACACAGTTGCCCACTGAGGTGACCACTAGAGGTACAGCTCTGCTCAAACCTGTTCCACACTCTGCAACTAAATGAATTTTTTAAAATTGTCTGGTGTTTTACTCTGATTCTTTTTTAAGGCTGCTGTGGTGGGAAGATTCTCTCTGCTTTGATGGAGCTGCAACTTATCTATGAGTACCAAGAAATGATTGTCATAATTTCTTTTTCTTACAGTGTTTCATCATTGTTTTGTACAATTTCCCTCTTTCTTTTTCACTCCCTGTGATGAATCTCCTGTCACCAAAAGGTTTTCAGTACAGCTGTGTGCTCTGCCCTGGATGTCTGTGGACAGAGCTTCTACAGTCATGCACATGAACACAAGAGGAGAAAGGTCTCTGGTGACCTGGAATTTTCTGTTTGTATTGGGCTTGCATGGCAAGGTTTTGGTAGGGGATTGTTGTGAGGGAAATCGATGCAGGGGTGGCTTCTGTAAGAAGAAAACAGAAAATTCCCCCATGTCAGAGAACAACTATTCCTGCCAGCTCCAGGATGGACCACAGTGAGGGAGGCTGTCCCCTGCATCTGAGCCCTGAGCTATTCCTTGGAGGCAACAGGGCAATTTTGACATCTCATTATGGAATGTAGAATGGAATGACCAACTAACTGTAAATGCATTAAAGTGCTTTGGGCTGAGCAAGAAGAATACTGCATAGTCTTTCTAATTTTCCTGTAGGACTCCAAACATATATCCCAAGACTGCCTGTTGAAAGAGTATAAATACATCTTTGAAGAAATTAAATAATATGAGGTTTTTGGTTTGTTTCACAGATTTTTGTGTAGATCTAGCTCATAAACTTGAGACATCTGAAGTATAAATATCAGAGGTATTTTTGCACCTTTTATAGTCAATGAAAATAAGTAGATTAATTATTCTAAAAAGAGTGTGGCTTTTTGGGATGAGGTAAAGTGCATTGTAAATTGTATATATCTTACCAGAAAAAAAGGGATGGGCTTTAATCCATGTAATTTTGGATGGCTACAGTGTAGTGGCTTCATGTGCACCCACTACATCTCATTAGTATAAAAAAACAGTGGGCTGTGACTCATCAGAGTTAGAAGTGGGATAAGTTATGGAAATGCAGGTGTAATTTTTGATGCTGTGGATGACCCTGGCTTGTACCTACTCTTTCAAACCCAGTGTCTTATTTACCCACTTCAGGTTCCTCAGGTCATCTCAAATTATTCCAAATGTCAATGCTTACCCAATTTAGTGCTGCTTAGTACCTCCTTTGTAGTGAATTTAGTTGTTCTTCAGGTTTCACTGACAGTACTTTTCTACTGCCTGATCAAAAGCCACTGGAGCTGTTAGAGATGACCCAGGGTATTCTAGACATGCATAGGTCTAGCAGATGTGACACAGTATGATAAATGAAATATCCCTACTCCTTAGGAGAGGTAAACTGAGATTAGTGGAGATAGCTCTGGGCATTTGAGATGGCATTAGAACTCCTATATTTTGGTAGCTTAATTAAATCTTAAATTTGCATTGACAATACAGAGGCTGGAATGGTTATTATTTGATGCCTAGATGTACAATTTGCCATTGTAAAAAGATGACCAATTACTGGGAGATAAATGCAAAATTAAATCTTTACTATGCAATTCTGGGACAAATCCCATCTTTTTTCAGTTAGCCCAGTGATCTTTCTTCCTAGTAATATCCTACAAAATGACCTACATATCCTTATGTCTTTTTACAGATAAAATAGAAATAGTATATTTCCACTTATATGAAGATTTTAACACATACTATGGCATAAATATAAAAATAAGTGTATAAGTGTTTCTCTTTTTCTAATAAAGCTTCTTTTTTTTTTCCCACCAATTAAATAGTGAATAATATATATGCTTTCTAAGCAATATATTCATGGTAATATGAAACATTTTTGCATATCCCAGCATGGCCAAAGGAAATTCATCACATGGGAAGACTTATTTTGTTTTGTGTCATAAGACAACTGTGATTCTACGTGAACCTCAAGGTTTTTTACTGGGAATTATGTATTTTTTTAAAAACATGCTATATTCACAGTAAAGAAGTTTTTTCTAATATATAATTTAAACCTATTTCCTTTGTTTGAGTCCCCCCACCACTATTGTCTCACTGCAGGCTCTTGTAAATATTCCCTCACCATCTTTCTTTTTGGCTCCCTTCAGGTACTGTAAGGCCACAATTAGGTCACCTCAAAGCCTTCTCTTTTCCAGGCTGAACAATCCCAATTCTCCCAGCCCTTCTTCACAGGAGAGCTGCTCCATCTTTCCAAACAACTCAGTGTCCTTCTCTGGACTCACTCCAGCATGTCCATGTCCTTCCTGTGCTGGGACCCCAGAGCTGGATGCAGAACTGCAGTGCAGAGCTCTAGGGTGAAACTAGCTCAGGTCTGAAGAAACTTGCTTGTGCTGGCATGGTGCTGTAATGGGTTTGAATCGCTTCTGATTCTAAAAACTAACTCAGCCTGGTGTCTCTATACTGTGCTGCATGGTTCAAAAGCTTCCAGATGATGAATATTAAAGGATTTGAACATTTGATAAAGAAACAATGTACAAAAGTAGTGTATGAAGCTATTTTTAGATTTACAATGCCCAGAAGCTGGAACAGAATGGACATCTGACAGTCCTCACCCACAGATGGGAGACAGAGAGTTGCCTTAGTTTATCCTGGTCTCTTTAAGGTGGGAATATTTCTAAAATATTTTAATTATCAAATTGCTGTATGGTTGTATCTTTATAAAGCCGTATCTGAAAATTCATGTATCCTGATTGGCTGAGGTTATTATTAATTAGACAAAGTGCTGTGAATCATTTTATATGCACCAAGATTTTCAACAACAGAAACTCACTTTACAAATTTAATGTCTCATTCTCAAATAAATGTCTCTTTTCTGATTTGCTGCTGGTGTCAGCACTCTTCATCTCTATGTCATTACCAGTCCTGGGAACTTGTTTATCTTCTGACCCTGCTTCTCATCCCAAATCCAAAGATTTTATCTGCCTCAGGCAGAAATAAACATGGGAAGTGCAGATCAAAGGATGATAAATCCTATAAAATTTAATTTAGGTGATTATTGGTAGACAGTGAAGAGGAGTAAATGCACTCTTGTTTTTGACAAAGAGAATTTAAGAGCAGTTTATGTCTGCAGTTATGCCTGGTGAGAATTTTTGCTTAGCTATCTCACTCTTTCGTCCTTGTTGCTCAGCACCTCTCCTTTATCAAAGGGTTTGTTCTCCATCTTCCCCTGTTAAGCTGTTGAAGTTGCCTTTACTATCTTTCAATCAAAACACCTGAAATTAACAAAAATTCCTATTTTAGTAGCTGTGCTAGCTTGTCTCATTTTTATGGAGAATTTCAGAAGAATTCCCTTGTGGGCAACAAATGCCTCAGTTCTAATGAAAAGCCATAAGGAGCAGCAACCTCGGCATCCTACTTTTCAGGTTTTGTTCCTGAAGATGAAGGACAAAAGAGTACAAGCCCTGAGAAACCTGGAACTATGATACTGGGAATGGTGTATATAAACATGGAGTGGACAGTTTCACTTTAAGCATATATGTTCAAAGAGCTGGAGCCCATCAGACCCGAGAACAGACAAGAGAGAACTACTGTGAGTGTCTGGGTACATTCTATAACACTTAGAAGTAATAACAGATGTCTCATCTTAGCAATGCAAAGAGTTCAGAGCAACCCTAATAAAGAGCTCTGCAGTGCATTTATGTTACTTTTCTTTTTCTTTCTTTCTTTTTCTTTCTTTCTTTCTTTCTTTCTTTCTTTCTTTCTTTCTTTCTTTCTTTCTTTCTTTCTTTCTTTCTTTCTTTCTTTCTTTCTTTCTTTCTTTCTTTCTTTCTTTCTTTCTTTCTTTCCTTCTTTCTTTCTTTCCTTCTTTCTTTCTTTCTTTCTTTCTTTCTTTTTCTTTCTTTCGTTTCTGATCCTTGAAGACATTCCATAGGACTGGATATGCAAAAATGTAAGCTCAGCAGTAAAAGGGCAAACATAAAAAAGGCTGACCTAGGTAGCTATAGTGTGGTTAGTTTGACACTGGTACAAGGCAAAAAAAGTAGAAAGGTTGACAAAAGAAACAATCATCCGATAATTATAGAATAGAAATTTTCTCTGTGATAATCAATGTGGTTTCCTGCAAGAAAAAAGTAGTAAACAAAAAATCTACAATCGCTCTGAAAAAGAATGATAGTGTATGGTATTGTCTATGGCCAGCTGTAATAGCAACACAGTCTAAAACTGGCAATGAATTTGGCAGTAACAGAGTGCTGGGAGCCAGAACTACCCATCTATTTCAGGTGATCATAAAGTCGTGATAGAATATGGGAACACTGAATATTTTTTTTTTCTGAGATTTTCTGCAGGAGAAAATACTTTGGTATGAATGATGCTAGATACTGAACTGCTATTCTTTACAGCACAAGAAGTTGCAGGTACCTTTGGTTTAAAGTCAGGTTTAAAGTCAGGTGCTCAAGGAAGTTCATACACAGTAACAAATAGAGTTATCAGGCTCCTGATGATCTATTCTCCCATTGATACTCCTGAGATGTAGCATAAAGCTCTCATTAATGCAAACGGCAAAGTGGAAAGTGCATGCCGAAATCAACAACTCCCCCTATTGTTATAACGGGTGAATGGTCCCCTTAGGCAAAAAACATTACTGACTTTATTTTTTCCTTGGCTACCTCCTCCTCCTTATGAAACAAATCATGCTAAAAAGTGTGGGTTTTTCGGATTTGTTTGTTTTTTAAGTGGATGTCGCAGGAGAAAGTCAGTGAGGAGGATTTATCAAAAACAACATTCTTGTTACGACCCAATTCTGACCCAGTGTAGCCAAATCATCAATCACGGTGACAATGGGCCATATTTATCCCTGGTGCAGCTGCACTGTAATTGACAGAATTACATTTAGAAGAGATTTGCCTTATAGCTGTTTAGTTAGAAGTCTGGGGTGATGATTAGTTGAAGGTTTGACTTTCTCTGCAGCTTGGATTAATGCATACATTATGCAAAGGTATGTGTATTCAGTCTGCTGCAGATGTTGTAGTCAAGAATTCCTGGATGTTTGCCCTTTGTCACACCAAGTTCCATTATAACAGAATGTAAAGATAACAGAGCCACAATCTAGTTATACACTTCAAAATACACTTCAGAATAATTTGATTGTATTCTGCTTTTTTACCATAATCTGCTGGTATACTTTGTGGCTGATAAAAAATACTAGATATGGGGCAGCTAAAATGTATAGGACTAATGATGTCCTACTGCAAAGAAATATTGTTTCAAGAATTTTGTATTACTGCATATCCCGAAAAACACACATAGAGAAAGTGAGCACTTATTTACATAGTTACAGTGAAAGAACAAAAACATTTGTCAGTGTCAAAGTTATCTGCTCACTTTTTGTATCCTTTTAAATTTAGATGCCATGTAGTCAATTGGAGTAAGCAGAACCATACATTTCATTCTATGAAAGGAAATATTTCAAACCCTTTGATACTATTAACAAACTGGATCTGTTAAAGCTAGATGGTGCTACCCGATGTTAAATAATCAGTGCATTTCAATTTTTTTATTTCCTAAACAAGTAATTGTCCTTACATAATAGTCACATTCAGCTGCTTACTGCATGAAATTGTTCTTAACTTGAATAAAGGAAAGGACTAACACTGACTTCACTCAAGCTATAATTTTATCTTTATTACATTAATTGAATATAATGTGCCTCAGTAACAGATCTCAAAATATTGATTGGTTAACGAAAAAGCAGAGATTGATGCTAAATGCAGGTGTTTGAAACATGGAAAGTAAGAATAGAAAAAGCCCTGGTTTATTTCAGTGCCCTGTGATACAAATTTCACAGCTGTGCTAGATCTGTATATAAATGTGGTTAGCATCACTTTCTGGAATTGAAAGTAGTTATGACTTTGCTATTTAGTAAATGGGCCACATATGTGAAGAAATGGTTTCCTAGTAGTAATGCTACAGTCTGGTAAATAGCTGTTGTCTTACTTACTACTAGGTAGATGGATATCTCATATGCCTCTGTAATTCTACCACATATTGATCCAAATTAGTTTGATCTTCAATTTATCCTAAAACACTGCTTAGGCACAAAAAGTTCCTGGATCCTTTTGAAGGAGATATTTAGAATAAGACCGGACTGACCAATATTTTTTGCAACTTTACTGGAAATCTTTCTGAGATATTCAGTTACTGTGATATGCAGTAATATGATGGGTTTGTACTGAAATTCCATGTGGGTTTGTGTTATCAATCAATGCATCCTAGGGATTTGCAGAGAAATCTGCTAATGGAATACAGTTAACATAAAACTATGCCATCAGTAAGTGTCACTTGTACTATTGGGAGACATTAGCTATCACAGCAGTGGCTGGGAAAATACAGAGTACAGTACATGTAGTTCATAAACTGTTGTGAATTACATGGCAGCTCTTTCTGACTTTCCTTTGTCTACACAATCCTAAGGTTTTTAATAGCACTCTTCACTGTTACTCTAGCACAAAAGGAAGATCAATTAGGAGAAGAAATCAATGTAAACTCTCTTTTTTTAGTAAAATAAAATAAGCGTTGAAGGTGTTGGAAACTTCTAACTACTTGTACAGCTTAGACTCTGTGTCAGTGTTTCTCATTCAGTGGGTTACTACCCAAAATCATGCAAAAACTGTCCCCAGAGGGCTAAAAGAGAGTGAAAACTTTATGGCAACTTAAAACAAAGGGTATCTCAGTTTCCTTTTCTTCACAAATCCTTATCTTTCAAGGCTCCACAACTTTTGTAAATCTCTTGAAACATACGTTGTGGCAACTACTTTTCTCACTGTTAGATTTGTAGCATATAAAAGGGGTTCATAATTTTTTTCTTGTATCTATTAAATATCACCTGTGAAAATGCTTATAAATCATACTTCCATTAAAATGAACTGATGCTTGTGAAACATGATTCTAGCCAGAATTTTATAGCTAATGCAGATTATGATTCTTGTGAAGTCTATGTAACACATTTACTGACAGGAATTACTGCAACTGGCATTGGCCAGATAGTTTATAGTAAAAGTACAGCAGGGCTTCAGAACATTAATTAGTGTGTGCTAACCACAGGAGTTGAAATTAACCTTTTAATCTAATGAGAACTGTATCAAAGACTAATTTTTGTGGAATGCAGAAGCTGACAAAACTTGTCAAAACCTTACTATATTTTCTTTTGGAGCTACTTAAACTAAAAGCACTTGGATATTATGGCCATATATAGAATTTACACCTGTGTTTACTCCAGCATTTGGCACAGATGTAGTAGCTTTGTGTGTTACCAGCATTTGTATTTTCTTTGTGAGAAAGATTGAGCTGATGTGAGCTTTACTGAGCTGAAGCAATGATAGCGAAGAAAATGAGTTCTGAGATGTCACCCACAGTAGTCCCTTTGCAAAGTTCTTCCTCCTTCATTCTTCTCCAGCTACCCCTTACCTGCTGTTTCACTGGTTGCTGCACCCACTCGTTTACTCAGCCAAGGGAGGTGTCCACCTTTAGTGAGTTTAATAACAAATCTTTGCTCACCTGGATTGTGGGTTTATAAGTGATCATCTCTGTGGTGGCCAATCAGAAAATCTCTACTTTAAAGACAATGGCAAAGAATAAAAACAAATTTGCCAGAAAGTAATGTAGTTTCTTCTATCGTGCATATGCATACCTATGTATTTAGGGTGTGCCCCATCCCTGGAAGTGCTCAAGGCCAGGTTGGATGGGGCTTTGAGCAACCTGGTCTAATGGAAGCTGGTTTTGCCTGGGGCAGGGGGATTGCAACTACATGATCTTCAAGGTCCCATTGAACAAAATTATCCAACAGGACAGGAGGAAAGCTCAGGCTGAGCCAGAAGAGGTTCTGGTTGGACATTAGGAAGAATTTCTTCATTGAAAATGTGGTCAGGGACTACAATGGGGTGTCCAGGGAGGTGCTGGAGTCACTGTCCCTGGCAGCATTTTCAAGAAATTACTGAATTGGCACTTGGTGCTAATTGGTCTCATTGACATGCTGGTGTTTGGTCAAAGGCTGGACTCGATGACCTCAGACGTTTTTACAAACTTCAATGAGTCTATGATTCTACTATTATGTTTATTTTTCATGTGTAGCTGCATGTAAGTTATGTGCACCTGAATGTAAGCTCTATTTTACTTAAGGGAAAAAAAATATTTAAAGCAGAAAATACTAAAAACAAAACAATAGAATAGAGAACCACAGACCATATATCTCACCTGGGAAGTAACTTTTTGCAGAAGAGACCACAGGCAGCCACTTGTAGAAACTTGCAGTAACAAGAAACTATAATTTGACGGTTATTTGGGTCAAAATTTATTCAGACTAAAACCAGAACAGTTTTCTCTTTTCTCTCTCTGTCATTGTATTTTTCTCTGCTGGTAAAGTAGCTTGTAATGTAATCTAGTTTGGGGAACTGATCTAGGTGAAAAATAGCCACCAAAGGACAAAATAAAGATCCTTCATTTTAGACTTGATTACTTCTAGTTCATGACTGATAAATACATTTGTTGTCAGTTCTGTGGAAATCATGGCACTGTGCAGAAGGAACTACCAAGGTTGTCTTCAGCACAGCTCAAACTATGCCTGAGACTTGATATGGGAAGATGGGGATGATCCATATTAATGTTGAAGAAACAGGTGTGTGCAGATAAAGAGGAAAACAAAGCAGTGAGGCACTCTACTAAAAAAGAAAAAAAATTAGTAAAGTGAGAAAAGAGAAAGGGAAAATTGCACTGTTGTCCTGGATATTGAGCAGGCTTTATAATGCTTCTGATGGAATACATTTTCCCTGTTTACAGATAAACAGAATCTGTGTTCTGCTGTTACCCATCTCTTTCTATTGCCATGAATGTACCTGATAAGGCAATAGAGGATCCTGGCAATGTACTGGAGGAAGTCTAAAAACAGTTAATAAGAGGAACATAGCCTCTAGATTCCTCACAGGGAGAGGGAAATAGCCAGAATTTTTGCTGTCCTGTGGGATGCAATTATGTTGTCCAGAACTAAAGTGTGACCTGTCTTACTTGTCCTGTTTATTGAATGCAAACTTGATGTCTGGTTTCATTGCAAATTCCCTGCCTAAGATGGGTATCCTAAGGCCAAATTCAATAGGCAGTCAACCTCTATACCTGTCCAGAGCCAGTATTTTCAAATGAATGCATGTCAGTAAATTATGATGTCTGCTTCAGTTAAAATCAACATTTCTTTTCCAGTTGTTTTAAAAATCAAATACACTGCAGTCCAAGAGATATATTCCTTATTTCTCATGCAATATATAGCACCATGGTTCTACTATGTGATTTTGACACTCAAAAGATTTGGGTTAAATTTTCAGATTTTTCTGTGGTGGATATTTAACTTCTTTGAATACCAAAAGAAGAAACTTTGGGATTAATACCTGGCTATATCTTCTCAGGGAATAAAAGCAACACTAAGCTGCCAACTGAAATATCTGAAATAGAATCAGTATTTCAAGTATCAGAGCTATGGCTCTTTCAAGGAGGCACTCAGACAAATTTGGAGAAGAAGCTTTCAAATCTTTATGTGACTTTTTCCTGTGCTGATTTAAAGGATGTGATTCCAGCAAAGAAAATCCACAATAATTTTCCTACTTTTTGGAACATCTTTGTGTTGAAATTGCAGGAAAATACACCAGTGAAGTGCAGAGAAATTTTAATTTTGAATTTTGAGGTATTTCAGGCCTGACAAGTACAGTGTATGTACAAAGACAATGTGTTTATCACGCTGCTCATCTTTGTCAGATTAACAAGGTCTCCTGGACACCATGTCCCAGATTCATATCATTCTCTCTGTTTTTGTTGAGACCTCTAGGCTATCTGAATATTTTTCTTTAGTGGAGAGATATAGATTACCCTAGAGAAAATTCAGAGCACCTCATATCAGCATTGCCCTCTTACCAGAATTTAATATTATAGTATGCTACAATAAAGCAATAACATCAGATAAACTAGCTCAGACAGCTCAAGTGGTAATTTAAGCATTTTGTTTAGCTATCTAAAATCAAGTGAAATAATCCAGTCTGATGGCATTGCTGAAATGGTCATAATAATATGAAAACCTGTAATAACCATGAAGCAATATTATTGAATATTATGGAAAACTGGCATATTTTATTATTCATAAAATATAATATGGCTCATTTTCTATCAAGTCACTAAGAAACTTAGTGAAGCAATGAAAGACAAAATGATACCATACAGGATCAATCTGCTTTGTTATTGTGTTGGTTCTTCTGGACAGAACCTCATGAATAGTCTGTAGGATCCTGATAAATTGAATGAATAAGCACAGACTGTTATATGTTAGTAGGCAGTTGGAGGATGAGAGAACAAGTACCTAGTCCAGAGGAGACAAGTATTAAAAAAAAAAAAAAAAATAGGAGAAAATGAAAATCTTTATGAATTTGAATCTACATCACACTATCGCAGTATTGAAAAATAATATTACATATTACATATTAATTTTAAAAAATATTATGTCATTATTGAAAGATGTGCAGGCTGTTGGTGGAATATGACCTCTATGGGATCCCGGAGTGGGAAAGCTGACAAAATCAGAGCATTGTCTTGGATGTATACAGTCCAGAAAGATGAAGAGGAGTAAATGCCCTTTATGTGAGGGAGCAGTGGGTATGCATGGATCTGCACATTAGGATGAATGATGAGGCAACTGAAAATTTAAGCATTAGCATTAGACAGCAAACCAACATTGGCAACATCATAGTGAATGTCTGTTTCTGATCACTCAGCCAGGAAGAAAAAGTAAAAATACCTTCTCTAGAAAATAGGAAGAACCTCACATTAACAGAACCTTGTCCTCCAGATTTTAGCCTCTTCAAGAGCTACTACAGGGACAGCAGAGCAGGGCACATGGATCCAGGAGTTTTCTGAAGACCACTGCTGATTGCTTTTTACACAACGAGCCAATGAGTCAATGGCAGCAGATGCTCTCCTGGACCTGACTAGAAAGGAAGGGCAGGGATGTGAAGGTGTGAGCAACCTTGGATGTACAAGATGCTGGAGTTCTGGATCCAGAGCAGAGGGAGAAATGCAAAATACAGGATCACCCTTGGCTTTAGGAGAGCAAATGAAGGCTTGTTCAGGCAATACCTGAATACCTGAAAGGGATATTGGTAGCAAAGTGGAGACTAGGAAAAATACGGTCCTGTACTGAACGGCACAGGAAACACAGTAAAAAGACATAGAGAAGGGCAAATTAGTCAATGACTTATTTCCTTCAGCCCTTTCTGAAGATTTTCCTCTAGGAATCTGAGGCCCTTGAAGATCATGAAAGTGATTGCAACATTGGGACCCTCTTTCCTATAAACAGATGGAGAGAGCAGAGGAATCAAGACATCAATGTGTATAAAGACCTGATAGTATGAGTGAAAAAAAAATGGCTCATTTCAGAGATTTCTATGAAATAGAAATAGGATAGGATGCAACGGGCAGAAGTCCAAATAAAAGAAGTTCTACTTAAAATAAGGGGAAAAAAATCTATTTTAAGGAGTCAGACCCTGGAAGAACCTGCCCAGGGACACTGTTCAGTGTCTATCCCTAGAGATATTCAGAATCAATCTGGATGATGCCCTGAACTGTGGCTGACCCTGCTTTGAACTGGAGGTTTGAACTAGATGATCTTCCAGAGGCATCTTCTAGCCTCAACTATTCTCTGACTCTGCAACTGTGTGATATATGTTTAATTGTGCTAAATTGGAAGCAGTGGTAGCAGAAGTTAATTAAGCTGTACATACACAAACTCATAAAATCATGAAGTTATAGCCATTAATATTTCTTTATTTATTTATAAGTGATTGAAGTCTGTATCATGCCATTGCCCGTCTCTTTCTATGTCTGCACTGAGTGATAGGAGTAGAAGGCTTGAGGCAAGATTTTTAGAGAAAAGAGAAAAGCTAAGTCAATTGAAAGCAATTTCTGAAGGGAATAACATCAAAAACAGGGAGGAGAAATATTTGAAAAAGAAGAAAAGGATTGAAGGATATTGAAGATACTATATTTATATGGCATTCTTGCACTTTTGAATGTCCTAAAAAAGAATTACACCAACAGTAAGTTAGTGGATAAAGCAAAAATTTTGAGAAGAGGCACAAAGGAAAACCAATAGAACATCAAGAGCATTTGAACTGCTAGAAGGCATTTTCCTTGTGGAAAATGTCTGAAAATCCTTAAGAGAGCTCGTGAAGATTCATTTAAATAGCTGAGCAGCTCATTTAAGCAGTCAGACAAAAGCCTCAGTTCAGCTTTACAAAATCAGGCTGCAGCTATGAGCTGGTGGCACAAAAGACAAAAGCAAAAATGTGTCATGTGTCCTGATACTGTACTTTGTCAGAAGTTGCTCACAACTGGCTTAAACTATGCACTGAAGTAAGCTCCACAAAAAACCTTGTGTGCACTACGTGCTAGAGGTTAAAGAACAGATAAAGCCTAGACACAGTACTCAAAAATAATAAAATGAAGATTTTTTGGGAATATACTTTTTCTCTCAAACACCAAAGCAAGCCAGAAAAACTAGAACTTCTGTTGATTCTACAAACTGCAGAAGTCAAGTGTACCAACCACTGATTGCTTACAGAATATCTGATAGCAACAGAGGGAGGAAAAACATTCT
Source organism: Toxostoma redivivum (assembly GCA_013397375.1). Taxonomy (NCBI): domain Eukaryota; kingdom Metazoa; phylum Chordata; class Aves; order Passeriformes; family Mimidae; genus Toxostoma; species Toxostoma redivivum. Next base: position 1,548,861 of record VXBI01012389.1, on the reverse strand, counting down.
CACTATTGATATAATATATTGCAATATATTGCAATAATGTAAAGTATTTTACATTCTGTTCAAGACTATGTCGGCATATCAGAACAACTGGAGATTTCCAGTAAGAAGTCAAATTCTCTACTTGCTGTTTTGAATATAATTTCCATGTTTCAGTGATACTTTGAAATCCTAGAATCTGATCGCCCCTCCTTTCTGGACACATGTACTGGGTTAAAAAACTCAACCATAGTAGAAGCAGTGAGGATGCTGGTGAATGAAAAAGCCAACAGGTTTCTATTCTAGCAGCTGTGACTGGAGGAAGACATGAGAGAAAAGCTCGAGTTTAAGACCTCGTGCAGGGTTGATCTGAGAGCTACCACAGGCAGCAGTGGTTCTAGGACAAGAAACTTGGGCATAAGTGAGTACTTCCAGTTTTTCTTAAACATCTTCAAATAAAGAAGTTAACAGGCTTACATGGAGGAAAATGACAGGTTTTAATGCAAGGTCATGATAGTAAGTGACAAAATCGAAGTATCTGAAAATTTGTGTTCTAGGGAAGAGACACTGTAACTAAAAAGTGCACAACCAGCAAAACTGACATACCAAATAGTTGATAGAACCCTTCCTTATGAAAATTTACCTCAGAATACAAGTCAAAATGTAGCTTTGTTTTTTTTTGTTTTTTTTTTTTTTTTTTTGACAATCCAGTCTTCATGACCTTCATAGTTGTTGATTATCACATGATACACATAAGACTAAAAATCACAGTCTGAGAATTGAAACTGGACCTTGTTTTCAGTGGCCTAAATGTCCTTTATGTCTCCTGTTTACTGCTTCTAAACAAATAATACTGAATGTAGAATATTGTCTTCGACATTATAAAAAATAATGAAGCAGAGCACAGCACTGTAATTATATGTATCAAGTAAAATATGTAATATAATAATAATATAGCAGAAATAATTACATTATAGAAAATCCCTGTATTATATTCATTCAATTTTTGTATTATAACTTGTTTTCCTTTCACATTATGTTGAAATTTTCACCACACATTTGGAAATAACAGGTGAGTGAAGGATCTGACAAAAAAAAAGAAGGTTGTGTCTGACCCTTGTAATTTCACCAAAAATTGATAATAATTAAGAGAAAGATATCTGGTACAGGGTTTGGAAGCTTCAGTTTTCTTTCTTCCTAAACCAAGCCATGACAGGCAATAAAACATACTATATCTGGATTCTGGATGTAAGTAATGAATCACAAATGAAACTTCTTATGCTTGGCCAGCATTAGACATGGACAACACTCAAGAAGAATGAGAAACATTTGATTCATAAAAATCCTCAAACAGTTTTTCTGTATTCAAATTTTCTGTATTAAGTGGTTAAAACTTTAGTATAAATGTATAATAGATGATTCTTTATATCTGTTGTTCTTATGGAAGTGAAAATGTGAGAATGAGTTTTATGAATTAGAAGTAAAAAATAAGTATTCTTTTGTTCAAAAATAAGATTTTTAAGCACTGAAATATTATCCTGATGAGAAAAATAGAAGAGGAAGGGGTCTTCTTTAAGAAGACCATGATACAGGCATGGAGAGAACAGCTGTGTGTGTCTGGGTACATTAAATAACCCTTACCCCTAATGACATCTTAGCTTTGTAAAGTTTGGAGCAGTTCTAAGGAAGAGGACTGAGGTGCAATTATGTTACCTATTTTTTTTTTTATTTTCTTCCTTAACCAGAACGGCAGTGTGTCATTTTAGGATTGATCCAAATTTAGTTTAGTTCCTTCAGCAAAAGTATACTGTGTTTGTGCTGGGAATCTGTCTTACCTTGAACTTTGCTGGATACCATCAACTTTACTAGATACTAACAACCTTTTTATTCTGTTTTGCAAGAGTTGACTGTACTGTTAGCATGGGCCATATTGTTATTTTTTGCTTTATACTGGGTATTTAATCAAAAAGTATTCACTGGAGAACAATATAGAACATCTTGGGGCACAGAACTCAGAGAAGTGTAAGGAAGATCAGCTGTCTCCTAAGGTTTTGCAGCTATCTAAGGCCAAAGGAAAAATAAAATAAAAGAGAAAATAGTTGAAAGAAAATACTATAAAGGAAAGTGTCAAACTGCAGAACCGAGGGAAGAAGAAAAGTAGGGCTGATATGCACCTGACCTGACTTCAGCTATCTACAAAGGAAACATGTATATCTTAGCTGGTCTCCACAGGTTTACTTTAAAGTCGATGGAGGCTTAGCAAAGGTCCACATGTAGGCACTTGGTTTAGGATTAAATTAATTCCCCCACTGATTATATTGCCTAGAGATATGCTAAATACAAAGGGAATCCCAGATAACTAGCCCACATTTCTACTTTGTCAGAAACTATAGGTAATGGAATGAATTCTATTTTAACTTTACTGAGAGAGAAAGATCATCTGAAGAAACGTTCTGGATGCCTTAGAGAATTGTAACCAAAGACAGGTTTACTCTGCTTAGGAGGCTGAAATATCAGTATTTGCAGTTATGGTTCATAGTTTGTTAAAGCTGCACAGTTTGGGGATTGATGAAGAAGCCAGTGAAGGTTTTCAGCAATGCTAAAAGGACCTGTAGTATCTTATGTCCTTGAAGAAAGCTGCAAGTGCAAAGCACTGCATGGGCAAAGCTGTGCAAAAGGATCTGGGATCTGAGTAGGCTGTGACAGGAAAACAGAGAAGTTGTCTGTGCAATGGACCAGATGTGTCCAGTGAAAGTCTGTGCTGCAGCCTATAAAATCAAAAGAAATTCAGCAGAAGACTTCTCACTGGGGGACAGGTAGAGCAGCCCAGAGAGATTCCAGGGAGAATTATTAGAAGGAAAAGTATTTCAGAGGCATATTAAAATTGCAAGTTTCCATTAGAAACATAATGCTGACTATGCTACTCACAAAGTAGTGACAGTAGTGACTCACACTCAGTCCTACTCACAGAAGTTTCAACTGAGACACCACACATATCTCGTCTAACCAAAGAAAATTCCCTATTCATCATCCAAAGTGAAACCCTGCCAGTCCTACACTAGCCATTTTCTGTATAAGCAGCCATCCGTTTGTTTCCTAATGAAATTTTATGTTCCAAGATGAAACAAACCTCCTGGCTGGTGTAATTCACTGTATTGAATACAATCCCTGAAAAGAAAGAGCTGACATGGATGCCTATTTTCTGTTCAACTGCCAAGGAGCAATGGGATGACTGGAGGTGATCTGCATCCTTTAATAGAGATACAGTATAATTAGGGGCAGTTAATTTGATTTTCCAGATAGGAATGTATGTTAATTCAGGCACACGAGAAGTCTTACCTTTTGATAGGACTCAAAGGTAGAGTTTAAAAACTGCCTTCTTCTATCTACATATTTCTTACAGATTAGGTTTGCCAGGCTGTACTGGTTCCTGTGTAAAAAAGCCAGATATTAAAAGGAAAGTGACATGGTCTCATTAATTTTTTTCCTCCAGTAAACCATTAACAAAAAAGTTTCTGCTTGCCTCTATGTGGTCAGTGTTCAGAAGACTGCTGAGATGACTCTTTGATAGGCAGCTGGATGGTTGTAGGTTTTTGAACAGGCTGTACTCACTGAAAGATGACCAACCAACTTTATTATTCTTGCTAATTGAGTTGCTGCCTGCCTCCAAGAACATTTCAGGTGGTAAAGTCAGTTATTTCATTTAGCAAACAGGAAATGAATATAAATTAACTGAGAAAGTATCACCTTTCATACTGGCAACAGAAACCTGATTGCAATAAAGTGTATATTGAAGGACATTTTCAGTGCTTAAGAAAATAAATCTTCCATACTTGCAGATGGCAGTCTACTTCAAAACTTCAAGTCTTCCAATATTACAGATAATATTTTACGAAAATATTATATTGCTTATTAACCAAAATAATATAATATTTTTGATTAAAAACAAGAGCAATTAAAATATACTAATTTCATACTTTTTATTAGGCTCACTTTTATATTTTGATTTCCTTTTTCTGCATGTATTCTTCATAAATTTGTAAGTGATCTTATTTTGTTCATGTTAAGTATACAGTGGAGGAGGATTCCAAAGTCATAGCTGTGAATATGTGTGCTGGAAATACTATCATCTATACTTTACTATCACCAGAAAAGCAAAGAGCAATAAAATAGTGTGAATTATATCATTACTCAGTACAAAGAGTGCATCTGAAGCACCAAATGTTAAGAAATTCCTGATTCTCACAGAATTTTAAAAATAAATTGCAAAAAAATGTAGCATGAGAATCTGATTGAAAGAGGGTTGGATTTATTCATTAAAAGATTCTATATAAGGAAAACAGGTGATTTAAATGACTATTTCTGTGGGGGTTTTTTTGTTTGTTTTTATTAGCAGTAAGTAGTTGCAACAGTCGTAATAATTTCCATTTTATAAAGCCTCAACCCCTTCATAGTCTTGGTGATAATGAAATCTCTCTTGGTTGACAATGTAATTTCTAAATGTGTTGTCTTCTTTATTCATCAAAGCAGGAGATAAAAGCAAATGTGTGACTGGAGAGCCCAGTCTCCCAAATCACCCACCTCTAAATACAACACCCTGGCATGCCCTGAGAAAAAGCACAAGCATCCCTTGACCTGAATAAAACACATCACTTCTTAAAAAATCTGCCTTCTATCATCCTTCCTTCATTTTCAGGTTGTCTTGTGGATAGACAACTAAAGGGGCCAGCTAAAAGGATTCTCACCTCAGTTTCTAACAGGTTCCAGAACAAAAGTGATTAACAGGCTTGATCTGCACAACAGATGCTCAGAGCCATCACAGAGCAGCACACCCAGCGACACATGAAAGCTGCTTTCATGGGAGATTGCACCATAACACCACTTTCCCATGGATTTTTTTCATCTGGATTGATCACTCCCCTTTGCAATAGAGGCTCCTGCCTTCATGCAACTAAAACTGCTCTGTGGAATGTCCCTGTCCCTCTGCCACACCCCCTTGAAAGTCAGGAACCATTCCTTCAGGAGATGCAGGTGGTGTTTTCCTTCACATTCCCAACACTGGAACTCTGCAGAATGCAGGTAAACTGATATCTAAAAATCCTAGAAATCTCCAGATTTCTTATGGACATCCACATGACATGATAGAGAAAGGGAGAATTTCCTGAGCTACAGCTTCTACTTCCTTTGATTCACAGAGTCAAACTCTTACAACTTAATAAATGAAGGCAAGCACTGAGCCATAAGCTAATTTCTGAAGATTAGAAATTAAATTACTCCTCATTATAGGGTTCTATGAATCCTCTTCTTTCTCCTTTTCCTTTCCACTATTTAAATATTTAAAATAAGCATTTTAAGCTTAAAAGTATTTTAAACTGTCTTCATTCCATTTAGACTTGATTCTTAGCAGATAATTTGGCACATATCTGAATAACAGGAAGGTTAAATTTCACTATTGCTGATATGGACTAATCAAAAAAGGGTGAATCCACTAAACAATAATTTCCTATCCTAGCTGATATAGATTGCTTGGTCTAACATCAGTTGTAGAATTGATGTACTTGGAGAAATTTTCCTCCAGAAAATATAATCTCAGTGTAAGTATAACATGAAGGACAAAAAAAGGACATATTTTTTTACTCCTACATCTAGGATAAGTGATAAAGGGATTTTCTTCCCCTTAAAAGTATTGTATTGTCAGGCTTACTAATTTCCACCTTCAACTGTTGTATTATTATTGAAGTGATTGGAAATAAGTAGTCACAGTAAAACTGTTGTAATATTGAAGTGATTGGAAATATGTAGTCACAAGAAAAATTTAAACTATTTGTTTTGCCTATTTCCTTCCATGTGACAGGATAAAAAAAAAAAAAAAAAAGTCTTTAGATTCAGGTGTTTGGGTTTTTTGGTTTGTTTGTTGGTTTTGTCTTGGGGTTTTTTTGTTTGCTTTGTCTTTGCTCTTTTTGTTTTTGAGTTTTTTTTTGTTTTGTTTTTGGTTTTTTGGGTGGTTTTGTTAGGTTTTTTTGGTTGGTTGGTTTTGGGGTTTTTTTGGGTGTTTTGGGTGGTTTTTTTGTTTGTTTGTTTTAAAAATAAATTGAGCTATGGAGCTTAAACAACATGGGGTTTTTTTAAATTACCATAGTCATAATATTTTCCCATCTGTACTTGAGGCCTCATTTTTCATTTAATTAATATAATGCATTGAATAACCTCCAGTTTTTATCCCAACATCTCTTTTTTCTCCATCTTCCCCCTTTTTCTTTCTATATAGCCAAACTTCTGCAGAGAAAACATTTCAGAAGAGTGACATTGCAGCATTTTATACTTCTTTTTACTATGTTGGATTTTTGCTGACATTTAAGGCATTTTTAAAAACCTTTGTAACTGATCAAGAGAAATAAATTGGGACAGAAAAGCGATAACTGGTATTAAAACACATAGCTTAAAAAAATTCAGCTGGAAACTAAAAAATATTAAAACAGAATGAGGATATAGTACTTAAAAATTAATATTTAATTTAAAATAAAACAAAAATAGCATCATTTTCCTGCTTAAATAATTTGAGTGGTGGGCCCTTTTTATTATTTGTTTTGTTGGTTTGGTTTGGGTTTTTGGGTTTGTTTATGTTTTTTAAATTAAAAAATTTAGGACATCTTATTTGTTCTAAAATACTTAAAAGTTTTGACCCAGCACAATTTTTACCCAGATTTAGAAAATGGTCAACAAATTACGGAGGATGTGCAAATTAAAAGAGTAGTCCAGTTGTTAGTCGTCCTCTCAGTGAATCCAGAGCAATCCCAAAGGACACCCAGAGGGTTTGGGTGGACCCTAAGCAAAGCTGAGTGGCGCAGTTGATCTGCTCGAGGGAAAGGATCTCATCCACAGGGACCTTGCTGGGCTTGAGGAACGTGCCCACTTGGATTTGGGAGCTTCAGGAATGCCAAAGACAAGGTCTCTTGCAACTGGACCAGGGCAATCCCCTGTATCCATAAAGTCTGTGGGACTGGGAGCAGCCCAGAGGAGAAGGACTTGGGGGCACTGGTGAGTGAAAAATTCCCCATGAATCTGGAGCCTTGAACAGACTTGTGTTGTACCAGATGTTGCTCTGTGTGTATACACTTATGAATTCCTATTTACAGTCTTTCACATCTGTTTTTAGATGTTTCAAACAGCTACTATGAAACTAGCAAAAGGCTGAAATTTTGTTGTGAATACCACCAGTATCTGTGGTGCTGTGGGGAAATAGTTTTGGGAGATTTTCCTACAGTTTCCAGCAGAACTGGAAATTGATGTTCAGCTTTCAGTTTAGAGTTTAAAATCTTTCTTCCTTTTCAAACAAAGTGTTTCCAGGACTTGGTAATTCCTCCAGACACCATAGGCAAAGTATCATGTAGGCTCAGTAAGATTTGGAGGTGGGTTAAGGGAGGAGTAATACAGCATGATCTCTCCTTCTAGTACAATAAATTGCAGATCACAATTGGTGTACAGTTTGATATAAAATATTTGTCTCCTTCTCTCCTTCTATTAACTGCTTTTGCCTTTTCTTGTCTTTCACCTGCACTGTCAGTTCTTGCTGTAGATGTTTGATTTGCAGCAGCAAGCACTAGTCTTTGCTGTTAAGGAGTATTAAAAAGAGGCTAAGTGTGAAAAGTTTACTATTTTGAAAATATGCCTGTGGGAAGTACCTGTAAGATGCATGTGATAGGAGTGAAAATGCAGTAAAGACATGCCCTGAGCCATGTGTCAAAAGGACAAGTTTATCTAGGCCTGCCAGGATTTTTTAAAAAGAGAAAATAGTAATGAAAACATGCTTTTTCATCACATCTGCTTGATAAAAAGCCTGCTGGGGAAGAAAAAAAAATGAGCAGAGTTGAAAGTGAATGTTGCTGCCTACTTCCAAAGAAAAATAATGCCATTTAAATAAAAGATAATTGTAGAATTTAAAACCATTATGTATGATTCCAAAAGGCAAATGGATTAAATAAGCATTGAATAAACCGTGTCACTGATGAGACACAGCCCCACAGTCCCCCAGAAAAGTGAACAGATCAGGTCTGGTCACCAGGGTTAGAGCAGTGCAGGGATCACCAGACAAATCTGTGCTGACCAGGGAGGGCCATGCTCGAGCCAGCTGCACAAGCTGGGCAGGGGAGGCATCTGGGCAAGGCACAGCTGACCCCAGCTGGCACGCAGCACCCGAGCTGGAGGGGAAAGTCAGGCTGGCTGGCCTGTGGAGAAGCCAACAAAACAGAATTTCTGTGAATTCCTCTATCTGGAATTGAGAAAATTGAAATGGAGCTCAAAAAACTTCAGTAGTCAGAAGCCTGTTTCAGAAAGTTATAAAACAATGATTTCAGCCTGTTTCTAATGACCTTAGGTCTGGTGATCTTTGACTGCTGTATATCCAACAGCACAGAAAATCTTACTGTGTTTCAGTTCTTAATGTCTTTGTGACATTTTGGAACTGTTGTAAATAAAAAGAAGAGCAGTTATGGATTATTAGCCTTTCTATGTCGTAGCAGGAACTGAAGGTTCTGCTGAAAAACATGATGGCTGTGTCTGAACTGATAAATAAAAGGGGCCAGCCACTATTGTCTTGCTAAGACAAGTGACACTATTGTCAAATGACAAATAATGCTACTATTTGTCTTATCAAGTGGCATGCCTTTCAGTTGTGTTTGTATGAGTAAATTACTCTAACACAGCCAGCAGAGACTCCTCAAACAGACTGCACACAGGGAATTATTCCCGAATCACTTTGTCCTAAGAGCTGTGGAAAAACTCTCCAGGTTTGGTTGAAATAGTCCAAAACTATCTCAACTCAAAACTGAGCTAACAATTACACTGCAAGATGGGATGTCTAGCAGTGCTTGATCCCAAATACTGGCCCTTGTTTCTGCTGATATAAATATGTAAGAAATGTGCACATTGCCCAATGAATAATTGAAAAATTATACTTAAGGTTTAAATATAGTGGGATGTGCTTGGGTGACAGACATTGAGATTATTAACTCACAACGGGGCCATGAAAAACATAGCACAACTGAATTTTTTTCTAAATCACTGAATCCCTCCCAGGTGTACAAAACAAAGAGACACAATTACTAATCCAGGCCAGACCCCACATATATTAATGTGAATGTCCTCTTAAGACACCCTGGAAAGGAATATTTCCACTCCTATTTTTCAAAAAGGAAAATGTAGCACAGATCATTAAAGAAGTAAAAAATGCCACATTCATATTGCTTCAATCTACATGAAGTAAGAAATAATAATTTTAATACCTTGGGGGTCAGGATCTAGGTCTTTTACCTGCTGTCACATTAAAAATCTCTCAGAGTACACTTGAGTTGGATTTTCTTTAGCTCTTAATGAACTGTCTTGATGAGAATAAAGGATCACCATTCAGAAAGTAGGGTATGTCAAGCAAAATTATTTTGGTATATTTATTGAGCATGCTAACATCTAGATGCTCTTTACATTTTCATTGTTTATATGATTTTTGTGAGCACAGTGTTAGTAGTTTTTAAGGAATTAAGGGAATAGTTAAAGTCACAATAAATGGGAATTTCAAAAGTCAATTACATTTTAAATAATTGCTCCAATTCATCTCAGCAAGATTAATTTATTACATGCTCTGGAAAATGTCTAGCTGTTCAGTTGCTGTTTCCCACTTCTAAGTTTGGAATAACTGGCCCAAGGATGCAACCCTGAGTTTCCCAGGAGAAAAAAACTGGCCCTTATTCACAGGCCCAACTACTTAATATCACATGTAAGCACATTTTAATAGGTACCTGAATTTGGGAAATGCTCATCCAGAAGCTACGGAAGCAATTATTGATCTTCCTTCCATTTGCTGTTAAAAACACATTTGTTTGAACTCTTGTAGTCTTTCTGGTTTGGGATTTTTTGTTTCATTTTGGTTTTAATTATCTTCATATTTTTAGCACAGCTTTGTTCTGCCCATGCAGCCAGATGGGGCTCCCCAATTAAATTATATTGATATTCTTCCACTCTTGCAAACCAGTCTATTTACCTTGGCAGAGTAAAACAGGGTTTTATGCTTTAAAATTTATTTATTTTACTATACATTTGTGTGTGTGTACATATATAGATATATATTTATGCTATACACATATATGTTATATATACATACATACATATATATATAATGTATATACATACTACACCACATTTATATGTAATGCATATACACATACAACTATACAGTTATTCTAAATATGTGCATGTATATATTTCTTTTCCTGTGTAAAAGGAATGACCATTACAAGGATTAGCATCCTTGAAAACTTCCAGTATTACATTTATACATTTGTCCTTTGCTCTTACCAAGGACCTTTAAAAAGTTAAAATGTTTGTAGAAAGGCCTTTGTTTCTATTTTATAAAGAGAAAAATCGTGGAGCTAGACCATTAGAGGTACTTAGGTGCTGGCTAAATGCACTGAAGGATGTTTTAACCTTTGCCCTAGTGCCAAGAGTTGTGTTTTATTCTGGCCTGCAATATTTCAAAGGTTTCTTGAGGTTGTTAGCTGGAAGACATGTTCAAACACAAGACAGGGACCTATATCTGGTCAGTGATGTGCTATAGCAAAACACAAGAGATGAAGAGCCAGGTCTCACTCCTATCAGCTGATAAAACATCTAGGCACATATCCAATGAGGTGTTTCTGGAATTTCAAGTCCAGTTTGACAAAAATCACTGGGCCAGCTTAGTGTTAGATTGTCTGTTCCTCCCTTCTCACATAGGTCAGACAGCTGTGCTTTGTGGTTTGCTATGTCAGTGTGTAATATAAACCTAAATTAATGATATCTGTTACCTCTCATCTCTACTGGAGACTTTAGAGTGCCTGAGGGGAGTGGCATTGCCCTGACTTCCCTCTATATACAATGGTCAAGGGCAGTGGCTTCTGGGCAGTGACACAGAATATTTGTGTCCTGGATCAGTTAAATGGGGTCTGTCCAGACCTGACTATGACTGTACTAAATCTCTGAGAGCAATGTGAATTTCTATGTACTTGAGGAGAAAGAACTACAACTTGTAAGTCAGTGCCTGAGGCTAGTAGTCACTTCTTCTTGTGACTTCATTCCTTCCACCAAAATTCTAACTCTCACACAGGCACTTTTTATCCTTTTCATTTTGTGAGAAACGAGGGTGGAAGTGCTATTTTGCAGCAGATTATCAATGTTAGTATTTTGGCTGTAATTGGACAAATCTACAAATTCTCTTGGGTATTTTAAAATAATTACCAAAGATAAGGCCTGGAGATTTGTAGAGCTCAGTAAGCAGTAGTGGATTCACTTTTAAGGTCTCTTGTGACTTCGTGTCTTTAAAAAGCATATTACAGATGCTAAGTTTTTATTAATGATTCCAGGCTTGGAACATTTGAAATAAGTGTAGAATAACAAAATGTTTCATAGGAAATATTCTGTGACCTACTTTCTCAGTCCTCTCTTGTTATGAGCTAGTAAAAATAGGAATTGAAAAAATAACCAAAAAAAGACACAATGATTTAGATTACCCACTTAATAAAGTTAAATATTGTTCCTTTTTTTCTACCCAAAAGAATGTTGCATATTGTGTTTGAAATAGTGTCTGAATATTTATTGCTCCCTGCCAGGCTGCGTTACACTTCAGGAGTGTCTTTTGAGGCTGGTTCACTGAAGAGGACTCATGGCATCTGCAAACTTTTCTCAGAGAGGTGCTGTACCCCCGTGGCCTGGGGAATGTAATTCTGCTGATGCCACTTGCCTGTATCCCTGCCTGTGACAGAGCTCTTCTGCATGTCCATGGTGAGTCAGTGTATGGAAAATCCATTAGAGCAAGCTTTTAAAAGGCCAACACCTTCCTTGCTTCATAAGATAGCCACTATAAATACTTTCATAATTGATGTTTTACTTACAGAAAAAAATTATTATCAGCAGATTATATTTATGAAATAGCAAAAGTATATAGTAATGAAAGCAGGTTTTGGTTCAACAAAGGGTTAATTGTAAGAGAAAATACTTAGCTAGATGAAAGGCGGAAAAATTAGGTCTCATAAAATCATTGGCACTGTAGAGTATATTTGAAAACACACGTATAAATATATGTGTTTGAACTCCACAGGTGTAAATATATTTATTTGAATTTAGAAAGATATTGTTATGGCACAATATTAACAGGAGTGATCAGTGTCAGAGAAAGAGGATTATAAGTCCATGATTTTTTTTTCTGGGACATCTGATTGAAAACATACATACATATAAATGGCACATATATATTTTAATATAAATGCATTAGCTCAAAATTACTAGTTCAATTTCAGCATTTCTGAGTAGTTCATGCACTTTTGGATGAGATTTGGCTGAAGGTCTATTTGAGCTCGTGAATGAAAGAAGGGCCACAATGGTGAGGCAGGAGTGCCAGGTAGCAGTCCCTTGTTCCCTACCCCAGAAAATTTATAATTCTATTTAGTGTGGTTTCTGCCATGCAAGATCTCTGTTGAACTTCTATATCACACAGATATAACTCTTTTTTATGATCTTTTGTACTACATTGAAATATTATTTAGATTACCCCCATCACTACCTCCTGGTATAGCTCTTACAAAATAGCTTGGAACAGAAATGCTGCTTAGACATTTTGCATCAGATACATTCAAAACTGTGTTTTTATAGGAATGCCCTCATATTTCTTCTTCCCCTTTTGGTCGGTGTATAAGGAAAATAAGATGGAAACTGGAAAATGCCATGACTGAGTTTTCTTTTTCCTCTCCACTGCGATGCAGGACAAACCAATATAATTTTTCCTTTCTTGAACTCTGAGTGGTTTAATTACAAATCCATTTCAACTGTTTTTAATTTTTATTTGGAATTGTGAAATTATATTGGGGAAATTAAAGAAACTGAAGGGGTCAAGAAGTTAATCAGGGCCCTAAGCCAGGGAACAAAATCCTGGATTCCATTTCTGTGTCTTTGCCTTCCTAAGGGACCTCAGAAGTGGTCCTGCATCTAGCTAGTCCCACTGAAAAGCAAATACTCGCACCTCAGGAAAATAATTAAATTAAGTGGCAAATTAGGAGCCTAAATGTGGTTAGTATAATAATATGACATCCTTTGATGGAAGCTGAAGAGGATGAAAGAATTGTTATAAGATGTACTTGTGGGCTGGAAAAAGCATTTTTCAGAAGCTCATTTTCTAAATAAACATCTATTTCTCAATTAATGACTTAACTCAGATTCTTAAGGTCCTACTATACAAAAGTGGGGATATCTTGCATTTGGAGTATGAAAACCTTCTCTAAGTTTAAGTGGTAGCAGTAATGTGGTGGTAAATTTATAGGCAAAAATGTAGAAACTTGTAAGTGATTAACCACTGAAGCCATGTCCTGAGAGAGCAACTGAATTGTCCATGATATTCATAAAGAGCACAAGATGTTTCTCAGGTAGATGAATCTTAACAGAGACAAGTTAATGGGTCCAAGGGTAACTAGAAGAAATGTAATTACTTTTTATATGCAGGAGATAACACAAAGTGATATTATTTGCTTATTTATTCCTATCTCACCTTCTCCTGATTGTGCAACAGGGTTGTAGGTGATGCAAAGGAGACTTGAGCCAAAATATAAGTTTGGTAATGTTAGACTACATTGCAGATTGTTTTTCTTGAAGAGGAAGAAAATTCTTAACACACTTTTACCAATAAACTTCCAAGAATGATCAGAGAAAACTGACATGAAAATATTGAAAGATGGTATGTATCTGTCATTGAATTGACTATTATTCTTAATAAATACAACATATTTAATATTTTTATTTAAATCCGTTGTGATAAATACAACCACTGAGGTATTATTTATTTTAAAAATTATTCTTTGCTAAAATTGCTCATTGAGGCATTATTCTCAGTTTATTTAGATTTAACCAAAACATCATCTTCTCCCACAACCATATTAATAATAAGACAAAACCAATTTTTTTTTCTTTCCTTAGAGGTTTATAAATATATATATATATAGCTACATAAGGAAAACAACCAAGAGCAACCTTTGACTCAGCTGTGCAGTGCATACACCTTTGCTTTTGCTTGTTTTAGAGTAGTCACAGGAAATCAATAGGAATTTAAGGTTCTAAATAGAAGCTAAAAGCCCAGATAATTTCATGAATCTTGGCCAAAAAGATTAAATGGCTTGTCAAAGATTGGCAGGAGATTCAGGGTCTAGATCCAGGTTTTCTGATACCTTTCACTTTACTGCACATATAAGGCCGTCAGTTTCCAGATGTTTTTCACTGTGATGCTTGTCACACATAACAAAACAAAGCTGTGCTTCAGTCCTTTACTGCAATTCACGCAGAGGTGACCTGTGTGCATTTTGGGGTAAGATTTGCTTTGGCACTAGTCACAGCCTCATTTATGGTTGCTGTCAAAACAACTTATTCCTATTAGTTGTTTGATCATCCTTAGGAAAAGGCTAACAAAGCCTCAACTGCACATCTCTCAGAAGTGCATGAAAATAATTTAAATAAGTTAAACGCCCTCTGATAGGGTGAACTTAAAAGAAAGTTACAAGAGTGAGAGACAGATCAGCCCCCAGAGATGTTTTTTTCAGATAATTTCATGGCAGTGGACATCAGGAAGATGCCTGCCAAGGTGAATCAACTGCAACATTTGAACAATGTCATATAAAAAATGTGACTTCCACTAAGGCTTCCATCACAGCTGGATGCCAAAGCTACTGAATTTGGCAGGATGTTGTCCATGTGATAGCAGCTAATTCTGTTACAATTTTTTAATCTCTATTGTATTCTTTCATAAAATTCCCATTTCAGGTGTGTTTTTAGATACCCATGTCATGACAGTCCTTGACTGAAAAACTTAAAATCCAGATAGGGAAAATAGTCAAGGTTGAAGGGAAAGAGAGTCGAGAGAATTTTAGGCTCTGTCTCTGCCTTCTCTCATGCCTCTTGTAGAGTTCCTTGTCCACATTTCTGAATTCACCTCTGCAGGGCTTCACCAGCTCTCTCAGGAAGCCCATGGCCCAGCTGGGATCTGAAATATACTTCACAATTTTATTCCTTTTTTATTGTTTGCCTAAAGCACTTGTGACCAAGAGAACAGCAAATTTAGGGAATAACAGCCCCATGCAGCTAAAAGGATTTATGTGACATGAAAGAAAGTGAAAACCTGGACACTCTGGACACTTAACCCCCGAAACTCTGGGTATTCAAAGTACTCATCCAAAAGAAAGCCACTGGGTTTTGAGTGGAAAGGAAAGAAGGGAAAAGCTGGTGTATTTTTGACTGCTCACAGTAGTTCACAGGTCTGTAGATTTTTTTGGCAAAAGTTTTGAAGGCACGTTTTTTAGCCAAGGCGGTATCTGAGAAAGATTTGTTTTGATTGTTGACTTTTACTTATTTATGCCCTGCAGAGTCATACTCCCAAGTCATAAAATTGTAGTTTTAAGCTTTGATTAGACTACTGAAACTTGTAACAAAGAGAGATAATGTATAAATAATGCATATCATTCTACCTGGTATGAGATCACAGATAGATACTGTTTTGTCCTGAAATACCAGAAAGTTTTGGTCTTCAAACACTTCTTCACAAATGTTCTGTCATTAGTTAAATACTTCTGGACAACCCTGGCTCCCAAATTTCAGATATATGCTCATAAAGCAGCTTATTTTATTGTAATAGATTCCTCTTTTGCCTAACCTCTAATATTCCTACTACTAGGGACAAGAAGCAATTGAGAAAATCTCAAGATGCAAATCAAAACTATCAGTAGGAGATTGGATTATGTTTAAGTTTGAAGCTGGAATTGTGAAGATATTCATTATCAGCTGGTCTCAGGGATTTATTTTTAGCATGTTTACTTTCATCACTTGTACAGCTTTAAAAAGTGTTCTTGTTGATGTTCATACTGTCTGACAAATGACATATTGCATGGATGTGGAGGAATGTATGTTATTTGTCTAGTATCAGATTTATTTTTTCTTACTCTTAACTTTGTTGTTGACAAATATTTGCTAATTCTAGCTAAAAAAACCCCAAACAATCTTAATATTTGAAACCCACCACAGTGTAAATAAACATCTAATAGTCTTTTTATTCTCTGATTTCATAGTTACAGTGGTAGTAAAAATACTGAAAGGTGAGACAAGCTGGTGTTTCGTATATATGAATGGGTTTCTGAACTGACCATGAAAAACAACATAATTTCACATTTTTTATTATAAACTATTTAAGGAATTTTTTTTCCCAGACATAAAAAGTTTTTACTCTGTGCAGAAACTGAAGTAAGCTGCTCATTAATGCTGACAGCTTAATCATAGTTGTTGACCCACCTGTCTGGTTTAAGGAATGAAGGTAGACTATTTATTGAGCCTCCACTGGAGCAAGTGCAGCGAAATAGGTGATCAAACTAAATGAAAAATAAATGTAATAATAATAAAACTGTTTTTAAATTATAGGATTATTCTCCACTGAAAAGGCAACACCTGAAGTAGTCTTCTTCTGAAAACACTTCTAGTATGTAATTTCTTTTGTATTGCTTTAAAAACGAAAGAGCTGATATTTGGAGTTGTTTTTTGTGTCAATGTGAAATGTTCTCTCTCATCCTCTGAGCTGCTGGAATTGCCAACTTTGTTACTTATTAGGCCCTACACATTGCTGAATTTCCATTTGTCTTAGCACATTAGTAATACATTTTTCTCCTTTTCACTTTGCTCATTGTCTGGTTTGGCCCCAGTTCGGGGAGAAATTCAAGCTCGTGGAGTTCCACTGGGACCCACGCCTGAACTCAACTGTGTCACTGCATCATGGTGCTTTCCAGAATTGGGGCCTTTCTGCTCAGCCAGTAAAATATCTTAAATTAACACACAGTGGATTGGAGAAATGACAGGTAGAAGTGGAAGGGAAAGTGATCTCTCTGCCCATACAAGCATGTCCAACATGTGGGAATGGCCATGGGGGAAAGACAATACAAAAGTGTTGTGCTGGGAGTCAATGGGAAGCCTAAGCGAAGAATCTGAACAAGACAGAAGCAGCTCAGATCAAGATTTCTGGTTATTTGTGTTTGAAAAGACTATGACTAGGACAGACAAAATAAAATATTTGGTTTTAACGATAGGAAAAGAAAGAAGCAAATTCAGTGTTTTCAACCTCTGTGAGCAACTTCTTATTTGATAGACACAGGAATCAATGTCTCTAAGTCATTGCAGTCTATCAAAAAACTCAGAGCTCATTTAATGTAAAAAAAAAAAAAAGAAATTGTTGTAAGACAGATGTCTGCAGAAAAGATTTTCATCAGAAATAGTTATGCGAAGAAAATGCCATGAAATTTTTGTTCAGATGCAAAGAAAGAAGTGTTTTTCTTTCAAATGTTCCCTGGGTTTTTTTGACCTTTTCTGACTGCAGGTTTTCCCCAATAAAAGGAAAGAAAGGAAGAAAAAGGGGCCTCCAGATTCACTGATCCACATAGAAAGATCCTATTTTTTTCTGTAAAATAGAAATATCCTAACATTTACTTCAAACTAATGAGAAAAATTGCTAAGCTTTAAATCTCACAGAATTTCCAAAAATTAAAAAAAAAAACACCAAAAACTTTTGATCCACCTAAAATTTATGTTACATAAATATAGGATATTTCAAGATACAGGAAAATTACATTAAAAATAGTATGGAATATGTGAAAATGACTTTTTTTTTTTTTACAATAGTAAAGTTGTTTGTTTTTATTTTTTAATGCAAAGTGACATGGTATTTTAATGTATTTCATACGGTAAATTTACTGTCTTAATGGAAAGGAAGATAAAGAAGAATAAATGTTACATTGCTTGAATCTTTTGCTTAATTTTAGTTTTTCATTTAACAGGAAATTTTAAAATAGCCTTTTTTTTTTTCTTTTCATAGCACAGCGAAGAAATATTTTAGAATTTGCCAAAATCAAGAATCTTTTTCTTATAAGCGAGTTCTTTAGAGGATCAAGTAGCGGCTGTGATAATATACCAGTTTAAATCTCTCATATTTTTATTAGTCTTTCAGAGTGCACCAGAAATACTTTCCAGTGAATGGAACAGGCTGCTGCAAAATTTGCATTAAACAAGTTTTGTGAGCCAACATTTACATAAATCATAGAGAAGTCTCATTTGCTTCCAAATGACACAATGCCCATGGACTTTCAAAAATTCACCTGCATTTTTTGAACTAAGGAACAAAGATGAATCTAAAACTGAAAGGAAAACTGAAGAGTTAATTCATCCCAAAATAAATTGTTTAACAGGTTTTATGAAGCTTATGTGAATTGAAATTGCTAAAATTTAGTCCCTGGTTCCATGTGCTTATCTGCAGAGCTCATTGCCCCCAGAATGTTCAAGGAAGTGTAACTCCATGACTAAATGGTTGTTTAGTAAAGGAGTTTAATAAGAAGCAACAGCAGATCCATTTCTTGAGGAAGAAATGCATGGTAATTTATGGGATGGTTTAATAACTTTTCAAGTTCGCTTTCAATGTTATTTTCAGTGCTGTTATTTCCTTCTGATTTGGTTTCAGATCTGTTTTTACAAGTTTACTGGACTCTGAAGCCAGCCCTTTTTGAAGTTTTCAACTTTGTTTACTGATTAACAATGCCAGAAGCTGCAGATGAAATTTTACTCATTTTAATTAGCTTTCTTCACCCACTGCACAAATGAAGTATGAGTTTATTTAATGCGACAGTGTGTGTACAGAGCCAGAGATTTGACTTGTGCTCTTTAATACATTCCTTGAAGTTGCTTCACTTGGTGATTCATTTACATCAGTAAGTGAAAAGTCATCAATCTCATCTTCATTTGAAAGCCTTGCCATACTTGCTAATGATATGCATGATTGGCCATCACAATAGAAATACACCATAATTAAAGATAAATAAATAAATTACATTCTGTGAATTAATCAATATAAGCTACAATGATAGCATTTTAAAACAAGCCCACTTAATCTATTGCAATTTGTTCCCACTGTGGTAAGATTGGACTTTTCCCCTCCTTTCTAAGAATAAGAAATCTTGCTGTTATTTGTCTTAATAACATAATGGGATGATAGTGAAACACTTTTTTAATCTTGAATTAATCTTGAACCTCATTCTCTCTAGTGAGGGTCACTATATGACAGTAGTAGGTTTAGGTTCCTTCCATATATGGTATTCCAGTACACTAAAAATATTCAGAATACAATAATAATAAAAATAACAAATCAAGACTGGTTAAACATTCAATACTTTATTTATTTTATAAGTGAATAAACTGAAGGTCAGAGGAGTTAAAAGAAGTAGCCAGTTATGGGAACATAACCCTCTAGCCTTGGTTCCAAATGCTTAAAATAAATGATGCTGCATCATATACCTAAAGAAGAGTCATGATAGGGACTCAAGTTGCAAACAGCCTGATTATTACCTAGCCGAAAGCTCAGTACAGGCAATACTTTTTTACAAGTATGACATTAACAAAAGAAATGAAGGATACTTGTTGGCTTCATTGGTTGGTTTTGCCTGAGCAACAGAGAGATGAGATACTGGGTGAAAGCTGCAAAGATAGATACAGCAGAGTGAAATTTGTGATTTGCTGCCTTTATAAAATTAACCAAGTAATTCACTGTTGAGTGTCTTATGTATCAGTTGTACTCTCATGCTACGGAAAGGAGGGAGGCCTAGGAGAAAAGTAAATTCTCATTTTACATGGGAAAAAAATTTACTTCTGATGGACCAAAATTAGCACCCAGTAAGCACGAGTGCCCATGACCTTGTGTTCATGTCAAAAACAGAGATTCTCCCTTTGGTTTGGAACAAAATAAAAGATTGCCCAAGCGGTGACTTTGCATCATAGAACAGTTTGGGTTGAGGGGGAACTTTAAAGATTATCTAGTTGCAACTCCTCTGGCATGGGCAGGGACACCTTCCACTAGACCAGGTTGCTCAAAGCCTAATTCAACATGTGTGTCACACATTTCTGGGAAGTAAGTTCCAGTGCTTCACCATCTTCATTGTAAAAAATGTTTTCATCATATCAGTCTAAATCTACCCTTTTTAAGTTTTTGACTCTTGTCACTTGCCTTGCTACTACAGAGCCTGGCAAAAAGTCTTCACCTTTCTTATAAATTCTGTTTAAATACCAAAAGCCTGAAATAAAGTGTCCCAGGAGCCTCCAGTTCTGAGCAGCCTCAGCTCTCCCAACCTTCCTTCCCAGGAGAGGTGTTCCAGCCCTCTGACTCCATCCATGGCCCTCCTCCTGGACTCCCTCCCACAGGTCCACATCTTTCTTTCCTGTACTGAGGACCCTGGAGCTGGAGGCAGAGCAGAGCAGGGTGGGAGAACTCCCTCCCTCAGCCAGCTGGCCATGCTTCTATTCATGTTTGCATCCATGCAGACACATAGCTAAGGCAGACATTTTCTTTGTCTACCAGATGTTTTGCAAAATTTGTTGCAAACAACAGATGCAGCAAATATTTTTGGACTGGAAAAGGAGACTGGAGGGAAAAACCCACTTGCAGTCAGTGTAGACCACACACTTTTTCTTTTTTTTTTTTTTCCAAACAGATCTGAGATTTCACTCTTTCAAAAATTATTGCATTGCAGCTTTGGAAAATTAAAACCTCCAGGTTTTGGAGTGTTTATTTAGGGAAAAGGTACAGGCAGATTCACTCAAAACTCTTGACAATTTTGGGTCTGTCACATGACACTTGAGAGAGAGTGTATTCACTGATGAATGACCTTGTGGCTGTCCTCAGCCAGCTGGAACCATGCTTTCCCATCCGTGGCATGTATTAGAGTGTGCACCACAGCTGTTCTCCATCAGAAGCTAAGTGCAATCCTTTCAGAAAGCTGTCGGCAATTAATTGTGTCCCTTTCTGAATTTGTCTCTATTTATGGGTTTTATAGAGAAGAAAAGGCTGCAGCAGAGAGCTAGAAGTAGAGAATCTGGGGAATTTTGTTGATGTTCACAGGCTGCAGATGTATAAACACTTCTGAAAGCAGAGAGGAATAAAGAAATACAGGACCAAGGTCAAGTCATACCCCAGCATTTAATAGAATTTCCAGGCCTGGCTGGCATATTTTCTAACAAAATAATTCAGCTAGGTGTTGTCAATTGTTAAAGTGAGTCCTCAGTGTAAATACAGTGAGGTATAGAGATACATACTGGAGTTCTTCTCGCCCTTTAGTACACTTTAAAAGTGCTTGGTAGTCAGAAAAGTTGCCTGCTGCTTTTAGGTACTGTCTGTATTCTGCTACTTGCACTTATTCTTCCTTAAAGTCATGCCATTATCATAACTCTGTAATTCCTATGTCTGTTTTGTTTATGGAATTCAGGAATATATACATAATTTGCTTTACAAGAAAATAAAGGGGCAATGGTGTTTGCCCAGTAATTAGGGCATGCTCAAATCTGCGGGAAGCTGTCCTTCAGGTTCAGAAATTTCTTCTCATGTGTACTGGGCTCAGCTAGACTCAGCTCTTCCCTCCTCAGGGAATATTACTGTTCCATTCACTGTGGCATGCTGTGTCTGTTTAATCTTCCCTGCTCAGGCTGATTTATGTTATGAAAGTAATGAAGTATGCACCAAACAGAAGCTATTGTTAACCAAGGCCTTAAATACTGAGAAGCTGAATTTTTGCTGTTTATTTCACTCCATTCAGACAGTGCCCAATTAGTACCTCTGTAATGGGGCGGGTTCATTACAAACATTGAGTTCCAGCAGCCCATGGGTAGCTCACATAGAAGTTGTTAAAGCCAAAGTTAAAACCTCTAAACTGAGGATGAACAGGCATCTGAACTCAGCTTACACAGCCCCTCATAAGCCATTTATAAGGTCTAAACCTTGTGTGGTTTTCACCTCTGTTACTTCTCAGAGACAGCATAATTAGTTTAGGGGCCAGGAGAAGTTTAATGATTGTAAATACAAGTGGAGAGAGGTTCCTGAAGATTTCCTCTCATTCAGAGTGAATTTGGACACTTTGTTTGGAGCTCCATATTCTGGAAATGGCAAAGTGCCTAAATACAACTCATTGGAATTCTAATCCTGGGTTCTCTTGTTCATCAAGCCCTAAGAACTCCTGCTGAAAAGATTTAATAATTTAATACAACTCTTATTTTTATGGTCCAAAGAGGACATCTTTTGGTCTCGTTTTCTCTCTTGTACTCTGCAAGATAGAACAAAAGCTCTCACAGACTCCAACTACAGATGTTTCAGCCCTTGGATAGAACTCTATTGATAAAGTTGACCAATTATAAAGTTTACACAAGAACTGATAGATCCATTTACATATGAAATATTTCAATATTGTTATTAATAGACTTAAGATATATAACTAAAATATAGTAATGACAGTGGTATAATCATTATACGAATAAAGGTTTGTCCTTACATGTTAGAATAATTCTGGATATATTATCTCAGAATTGCTTGCTTTTAGTGGAAAAGATAAAGATGGTAATTAATAAAAATAATTAGTTTAGATGGGGTCCTTACCTAGGGAAAAAAAAAAAGGAATTTGCTGACAGGTTTTTTTTCATTTCAATAATGGTTGAATAAAGGATACGTTTTGATTTTATGGTGCCATAAAAGACATAGAAAAGTTAAATTCAATGCATCTGTTTACTCTGACCTTGTTTTCCAAGACCACAGGGATGTATAAGGAGATTGAATGTTAAAACTTTAGAATTTAAAAGAGAGCTGTTTTCACAAAAAAACTAGGACAATCTATAACTGCATAATACCAAAAGAATTTAAAATAAAACAAATAATCAAGGATTAAAAAAATATGTGATAACATATCAAAATTATTACAAATGTACAAAAATGGAAAGTGAGTGAACAATGGTGGTCTTTTATTTAAATTTAATAGTGATTGAAAGGAATGAAGAACACTAACGTGGAAATTTCTGTGCTTTTCTGAAGATTGTTTGGCTATGTAGTCTACCTGACCAATTCAGCTATCTTAACATAAACTACCTCACTGAGCATTTAACTACTACCTGCTTAGGAAAGAAATAGGAAATTATTATGCTGCTTTGGATTTCCTACTGTATTCCTGTAATCCCCCATAGTTATAGATATTGTATACAACAATGGAAAAATATAGATCAAGATCCTGAAATGCTTCAATATGGAAATATCCTGTCATTTCAGCTTGTAAAATCAAGGAGGGAGGAAGGTCTCCTCAAAAGCCCTAAAGCCTTCTTTCCAAATCCTCCTTGGGTGAATTCAGTCTATGCAATGTTCCTCTCAGCTACTGATGAACAAAGGTTTCTTTTCCATTGAAATGCAGAGCTCTAAAGAGTCTAAAGAGACATTTAATCTTTTCATCCCCTTCTTCCAACTCTGGCAATGAGACAACGTCCTCTCTATGCACACCATGCTTATCTGTTCTTAAAACCTCCAGTGGCAGATTCAAAAAGGATCACTGGCTTACCAGTTTCAGTATTTAACTGTCTTTACAGTAAAAAGGATTTTCTTAATATTTGATCTGTATCTTAGCTACAAATTAAGCTGATTACTCCATCAATACCGACATCAAGCAGCAACTATCCTGTTTTACAGTCGTCTTTTACGTATGGACTGACCCAAGCAGGAATTAATTGAGAGAAGTCCCTTAGCCTGGTTCATATAGAAAATAGACCAGATGATCACAACAGTCCCTTCTGGATTTATAATTTGTAAGTATGTGAATCAAATATCTCTCCTGAGCAAAAATATCAAATCATTCTGCTTTCTTTTTGGAGACAAACATTGCAGCATTTCATTTGACAGAAATATCCCATTCTTTTCTGCACTCACGCATTCTGGGAACATTCCCATTATATTTGCAGAAAATCACAAATTTGTTTTCTGTATGAATGACAAGTAATAAAATTAAACTATATTGTACTTTACCAGGTCACACATGGGAGCTGGAGTTTGTTTATTACCAGATCCTCTGTTTTTCCCTTTCTTAGCAGATAGCTCATTATTTCCTACAAGATCGGTTATTTGAAATCTATAGAGTTGGCTGTAAGTGTGTGCTGTTTACCATTCCACACATCAGTCCCTTTCCTCCCTTCCCAAATATATAATTACATTTTTATAGATGCTTTGGTAAATTTTAAAAGGCATGTCGGTTTCTTTTTTAGAGACTCTTAGGAGCAAAGTGGGACACTTTGATGTTCATTTGCACACCATACCCAAAATGACTAAAGTTTTGTAATAGAAATTTTTGCTTTGGTTTTTTTCTGCTTTGGTTTTCTCAGCTCTAGAAACAAATGGGAAGATTGGAGACTGTATACTTCTGGAATTAACTCTTTTCTGGGGATCCTATGAAAATTGAAAAATTCTGGGGAGCACAGAGGGGACTTATCCCTTTGTCTTTCTTTGTTCTCTGGAAAATCTGGATATTGTCTTAAGTCAGAAATAATGCAGCCACTAGGACAGCTTGGAGTATCTGTAAGCATGAGGCAAGCACACAGCTTCCTCTCTGAGATGCACGGACTTATCATAGCCCCACAAGGACTGTGATGCAGAGGTTGTACTCTAAATGATCTGCTGCTTTTTCCTGGATGTCCAAGTTGGCAGTGAAATATTTTCATTTTCCAGGTGAAGCCCATAAACAGCCTTTGTCAGGACTCAGATCATTCACCAGCCCAAGCATTAGCTTTGTTCCCAATGGGTCATCTGGCACAAACTTGAAGTTATCCTAATATAGCACTCTCAGCTTAAGCTTTTTATCCTTCATATTCTGTCCTAGCAGAAAATCTAAGATCTTCTTAGATTATACATTTCTAATGAAAATAGATACTATTAAATTTGTATTTTTGTTTTCTATGTAAATACACGTTTTAAAAAAAAAAATCTAAAAATATTGCTGTGACTTCTGTAACTGCAAAATATACCTGTTCTTATTTCTATGTTGAAATAGAAGACATTTTCCTTCAAATGTCTACTTATTTTTGTTTCCTTTCAGAATGATTATTTTTATTGAGTTTTTTTATTTCTTTCCACACTCTAGTTTTNGCCGCCGGCGCCGTGCCGCCGCTCCGCAGCCGCGATAGTTTTCTTTATGCCCAAGGACTTTTTTGTGATAAGAGTAGTTTTAGGGAAATGCAGAAAAGGAAATAGGCTAAAACTATCTTGGATTCATTCTGTAGTTTTGAACTTCCTTTAGAGAAAATAAGATACACATTTCAGTTGCTACTGTTAAACAGCAGTGTTATAAACTTTAATGAAGTTGAAGTGAATTATGTTCTCAATGGTCTAAGAGGGAAATCTGAATTCCTATATCTGTATAAAGAATAAAATTTCAGGAAAATAGACCAACAAAGTAGCTGTTCCATCTTTAGTGTTTTTGTATTACATGTTTTATAAAGCACAGCTATGCAGAAAATTAAGAAAACCAAGTAATCAGTAATTTACAATAGATGATGAGCTACTGTCCCTTTCTCCTTCCAAAACTTCAATTTTAAATCCTTGCCTGAATGGAAGAAAAATAAGGATTGCATGTATTCTCAGAAATATAGTTGAATATTTGATTTTTTTTTTCTGTCTACCTTCACTATTTCCTGTTGTTGCTGAATATTTCAAATGGTAAGGAGGTAAAATATTATTGCAGGAGTTGCAAATGCCTCCAATTCTATTGGAAACCCATGTGCTTCAGAACCAGACAGAGTAGGCTGCTCCTCTAGAGTTATTGTGGAAACCAAAACATTTTTCCCTTTCAAGGAAAAATAATTATGAGCTGTAAAAAAATTGGTTAATTACATTTTAACATAACTTTACCTTGAGGTGAATTTTTAAGCTTCTAGAGCAATGCTGCTTTTACTAAATAAATTTGGCTGGCAGCCATAGAAATGAGGCTATTTGGGCTACCAGTAAGCAGTATTGTTCCTAAGTTCAATGAGTTTCCTATTACTGATTAAGAGCCACTGATGCAAACTCCTTGTGGGAGAAACTTATAATACAGCATATTAAAGATAAAGCCTTTTATAAGGTAACAGAGACTTTTGGGTTTTGGGGGGGTTTTGTTCATATTCCAGGTAATTTTTTCCCACGCAATTAAAGAGCCAGAGAACTTACTGAAGAATTTTCTGTCCATAAGTCTAAAAAAATAGTCTTGATTTTATCTAACAAAATTGAAATCCCTTAGTTTTATGCTCTGTTTTAGCCTCTTTTCAAGATTTCACTGATTTTTAACCTTTCTATTATTTTTAACATTTATAGAGTAGTCCTCTAACAACGTCACATAGTGTCTCAACTCCCATGAACAGTCTAGACCTAGGTGTTTTTTTAAACATGGATCTTCAAGAATAGACAGGATGGTATTACGTTGGAAGAAGTCCATTCTTCTCTTCAAACCTTAATTCTAGAATTTGAATATTGCTTTCCAGGAATTCCTACATTTTTGCAGTGGAATATGAGAAGTATTCCTTGTTTTGTACTCCCAAAATATGAGTAAAATAATTTTTTTATGTTAAAAATTTGCATAAAGAGGTATGTACAGCATACTAAAAGATTACATGATACTTTCTTACAAAATAATTCCAATCAAAAAATTGCTTTTTAGCTATGGGTGAATATTTCATTGTCAGCTCCCTGAAAAACAGGATAATGGGATCTTTATCAACAGAAATCCTATAAAACAAAGCTATTTAAATTTTTAAAGACAAAATGTGGTGTGACACTTAAGTCTATAGATCACTGGCCTTTCTGTGTATGGATAATATTGCAATATAACCTTTAATTTCTCATGAGATTTGGTGCTTTAGAACCTTAAAAGATTTGAATGACTTTGATGATAGGTTAAGAAAAAGTGAAAAGACTACAACTCTTCTTCAATAATTCTTACTTTTCAACTAAGAGAAAATCTGGTCACCTTCCAGCTTGGAGCAGCTGAGACCCATCAAACAAGTGAAAACAATTTGTTCAGAGCTGGAGCTGTCATAGTCTATTAACGTAAAAAACAAATGAAGTGCTGCTTCTGACTTCAGCTCACCACTTCATACAAGCTCTCTCCCATTTCACTAGACAGTTGTGGACACTGAAATAATACAAGACATAACCCAATCAACAGACTGTGAAGAATATGAAAGCTAAAGACAGATGTTCAAGAGCTATCATCACTTTTCAGCTTTAATTATATTGACATGGAACAAACAAGTGATAAATCAACTATTTTGTAGTGTAATAAGCCTTATTCTACCTGTTAATCTAATGCCTCTTAGGGTGGCATATCCCAGGTACATGGGAGACCATGAAGTGTTCTGCATGTAAGCAGTCATAGAAACTAATTGTGTATTGAAATAATATTGAAATGCTCCTGGTTTTCAAGGTGAATGTCACATTCAAGAGGGCTTTTTTGGATTTTCTTCCTACACTGCTAGCTCTTATAACTTTGAAGCCCTTCTTATGTCATTCATTCTAAGTCCTGCAGCAAAACAAAATAGATGGATATTTGTGTATTATTTACTTTATGTTTCAGTTCTAGTGGCAACGATTGCCAATTACTCAACATGTTTTATGACAATCCATTATTCTCTGGGCCAGCTCATAAAGATAAAAGACAAGGTGCAGCATTACTACACAGAGTAGGACTTGGATGACAGCATTTTTTAAATGAAAATTCTTGATACATCTTGAATTCAAGGATCTATTTTATCTTTAATGATCAAAAATGCTCTTTGACACTTATGAAATCCAGTTCCATAATTTCACTGTGATTTATAAAGGCACATTTTTTCCCATGATATCCAGTTCATAGCTGAAGGATTCACAGTAGAAATACAAGAAATACAGAAGTCTTTTTCTCTGAAAATTGCTTTAAAGCTACATCCATACCCTGATGATCTGATTTAAAGTCCAGTGGAAAGAAGAGTGGGATTTCAAGAACATTGTTGATTTCAAAGTTCCTGTAAGACTAAAGACCCTCCAAATGAAACTTCCAGGGAATTCTAAGAAAAGGAGAATACTAAGTGCTGAAGAAGAATTTTAATGGTCCTCATTAGCTCAATAAAAAAAAAAATAATAAAAAATCTGTTGATCCAACCTGCCAGTTGAATTAAACTTCTCTGTGAAGCTGAAAGCTCTAGATCAAGGTATTGTCCATATGTTCATTGTTGCCCATTCTGTACTCTCTGCTTGTAGGCATCATACTTTGCTTCCTCAGGAGTGAAGGTGGGTAGCAAATAACCCTTTTTTCCTCTATCTCCCCAAAAAAACAACCCAGAAAACCACAGTAAAAACATAAATGAACCAAAACTATTCGAGACTGATGTATTGCATTGATTTCACAAAATTTCTGTTTGCAGTCCTGGTAAGCCCAGTCTTTCTGCTCCTGGTATCCCATGACTGAAGTAGAGGGGATGTCCCAGTGTGGGAGATAAAGGAAGGAAAGTTGGATCTGATGATCTTGGAGGTCTTTTCCAACTTTAAGGATTCTATGAATGGACAGAGTAATCCCTTCTATATTTTTTCAGTTTGCTCAGAGCCTTTGGCATGCACTGTGGTCAGATCAAGACAGAGTAATTTCAGAGTTTTATGTTTGCTCTATTAGTAGCTTACTATGAAATGCAAGCAACAGAGAGATGTACGTAGATGGCAGATTTACACTAACTTTTAATATTTGTAGACTTAGATGACTTTTATGATAATGCTTCTCTGTTTGGTTTGAGGGCTTTTGTGTATTGAATATTTAATGATGTTTTAATTGTTGTTGGTTGTTCTGATTGGAGTTAATCCATGTGGCACCTACAGTGTGCTGGCAGGGGGTGCTTCATAAATGAAAATGGTCATTATTTCTTACTGTAAAATACCAAATCACTTACATTTAGGGAAATGGACTGAAATTTTACAGATGGGTTGTTTTATGAGTTCAGAAGAAAAAAATAATGCATTTAGCTTGTTAGGCAATACAGCAAAATAACTCTCCTTCATGGCATGACTTTTTTCACAAATGAACAGATTCCATCTGGAGAAATTAATGTTTATGGAGACAGGAGACAGTTATAAAGGTACTATTTGTTCTCCACTAAGTGAAGTCAGAGGTAATTTTCTGCCATATCTTTATAAGTCCTTGGTCATGGAGAGAGCAATAATGTTCTTTCTTTGTGATCTTTAGCTGCCACACAAAACCTATAGGAATTGCTGCTACCTTTCAGACCACCTTCAGCACCTTCAAACCTGTGTATGAAGAGCATGGTGTACAGATGTGTTGAATCTACTGTATCATGTCTAGGTCTCTCTGACTTCACAAATTTTCCTATCTGTCCCTTAACTTAAATATATTCTGTAAGAGCAGATTTTTTATTGTTTTGGTTTACAAAGGTTTGGCCTCCTATAGAATAATTGTATTTCAGAGTGATTATATGACAGTGCAGGTATCTCTTTACCTGGTTTCATTGTTTAGTAATATGACAACAAGAGCACTCAAGATTCTGGCAAATGACCTCTCCCTAACTTCTGCCAAACATTATTAATGTTGAGACAATGCTCAATTTCTGAGCCAATGTTCAAGTTCATGTCCGTAATAAACATTTTCCTCTACAAGAAAAATCTCTGCTGAAAAACATCTCAGAGTGCACTTACTGCTGCTGTGAAATGCTAGACTGAAGAAGTTGTAAATCAACAGGCTGTCCTCAGCCTCATACCAGCTGTTAGAGGAATTAGTCAGCACATGCTTATTTAATTTGTGCAACTCTTGTGCCTTGAGACTGACCTTCAGCAGGCACAGACTATGAGGAGCAGGATTTGATAAATTCCTAGTGGTCTGGAATTCTTTGCCTCAGGACTAAATGGGCTGAGAATGTCACTATCTGGCCAGCATACAGCCATCCCTGATGTGAAAGGAAGACATATGGGTGAAAAGGTTAGGGTTGAAGAGATCATCAGCTTTTAGATCATAAGAGATTGTCTGAAGATGAACATTTCTGATGTACCTCATCCGTTGACAGTTTCATCAAGAAGACACAGGAAAATTTGTTAAGCTTCTCGATGTCCTCATAGCTGAGTCACTCTTTCAGAATATTTTGGAGGTTCATTCTGAAGCCCTTGTTACACCTAAACCACATTGATGAGATTCTTAATTCATTTAGACATGACCTTGCAATAAATGCCTTACATTTTAGGTTAAACAACCTCCATCTGCAAGGAGTTATTGCCAAACTTCTGTCTGAAATGGTCTAAAATCTTGAAAGTTGCTATAAATATGAGATTTCCCATCTACCATCTGGAAGACCCAAATCCATATTTAGTATAAAAATGTCATGGTGACATTGAATTCTACTCCATCCTCAAAAGCTCAAGTCATAATTTAAAAATCTTATTCCTAATATATAGCAACAGCTCTTTCTTTTCTTTCCATTCTCCTTCTACCCTCCCTTTTTTCCTTTAATATGAGCTATTACATCCACACATTCTAATCTGAGTCTACTCTCCTGATATGTAGCAAAAGAATATCACAGATTGTTGCATTTCTACATTTGCAACCAGAAGTGTGTGAAACAGGCAGACCATAAAGTTGGCTTAACATTGTTGATATTATTCTGATATTGTAATTTGCATTGAACTAAAATAATTTTTGTTTCATTGGTCTCCATGGTCAAAAAGAAAGCAATAATTTAGCTAGGTAGATTTTTAGTTTGTTTTTATTTTGGATAAAACTTAAATATATTCCCTAAGATCTTTTTAAAAGGTAGGAGTAGAAAAATCATAAAAAATAAAAATGCTACTAAATAAGTTGTAAATTTCAAAGTGATACATGAATGCAATAACTCAGCTGGAGAGTTGGAGAAAATAATAATGCTATAGTACTGACAATGCAAAGGCTACGAAATTCAACAAAGGGAGTTTATGAATCTCAAAAAACTGTAACATATCTTCTGAAATACAGTTGACTTTTTGGAATGAAGTTCTAGAGGGCTAACAATCACCAGGACTTGAAAGGAAGCAAAACTTCTTCAGTTGTTTTAATTGTTCTGGTTTTTTGATGTCTTGTGAAGGAGGTTTTTCTTTCATTATATGGAGCATTTACTTTTGTAGCAAATAGGAAAAAAACCTTTAAACAGGAATTTGTGAACCTTGCCTTTATAAACTGAAGCTGTTAGTGTCTGGTTCTTGATATTTACTTCAGAGCTAAATGCAGCAGATGCAAATGTAATGGTACAAAACCTTTGAAAGTAATTAAATCACATAGTAAGATTAGTTCAACCCTTAAGATAAAAGGGTTGAGGCTGCTTTAATGACAAAGAGCTGTGCATTTATAAAACCATAAAATCACTTGTTTAAATCATTAGTGTACTTAGCTGTTTCAGTGGTAGATACTGGAATACATCACATCAGGCACCTCTTAGGACTTAGCATATACAACATCTGCTCTGTTCTCCTGTTCCAACAATTTCAGTTTCAAAGCAAAAAATCCTAAAGATCTGTGAACAAAGAATAATATTCTTTGTATGCTGTTTTTGCTCCTTTATTGTAATGCTTGATAAGGTTGTAGGATTTAGTATTTTTGTCAGTCAATCTCTTTTATTATTCATGTTTCATACAAAAAGATTCAATACTTAAATATACTTCAGTTTAATATTTGTGACTATTCATCATCTGATAGTTGGGAGCAGTTTGGAAGAGGCATAAGAAAAATAGAAGTATGTTTCTAGTCCCTCAAGTAATACAGAATTGTGATTATGATTGCTATTAAAATAAAGAAGACTGGTGGTTCATGGGCTTTGGCATCATTAAAATGAAGGATCACAAAGAAATCACATGAGAAAAAATTGTCTAAAGATACCTAGAACACATTAATAATATAATCTCATTTGCAGACAAAGAACATTATATTAAAATTGACTGTGTATATTTAAATTTCAAAGAGTTGGGCTCTTTGTCAGGGAGAGAAAAAAAGACTGTGTAAGTGAATTGAGGAGGGAGAATCTGGATATACTTCTATCTTTTATAAGAAGACGTTAAATACAAGTGCACTGCCCAATTGCACCATCTAGGATTTGATAGGCAAGCTGACATGGGAGAAGGAGAAAAGGAAGAAAGAAAAAAATGTTATATGAAACTGCCTTTGAAGTGAAGGAGTCCAAGAGAGAGGACTAAACTCTGGTTTAGTCCAGTGTCTATAAGATTTAGGTCTGGAAACTCACATGCTTAGTCTTAATGTAAACCAAATATCTGGGTGTCTTTGGAACCCTTAGTCATTGCTGGGAAAACAATAGCCTCAGACTTTCCCAAATAGTCCAGTCCTCAGATGCTTCAAGGCATCAATATATACAATAAATTTTAAAGAAGCCAAGATATAGCCATCAAATCACTCTATATAAACATTGTGATTTTCTTTCTTTCTATATAATAGGTCTCCATTGGACACTAAATAACTTGGAGTTCGATATTTACCCCACTATAAAGGTTTATCTGAAATTTGTGACAGGAGTACAGGGAACTATTAAGTTATTTTCTTAAATTCCATCTCACTGAGTGGTAGAAAAAACCTGACTCCATCAAAAAGAAAAATATTCCGCAGAAAAACTGTAGTCTAAGTATGTCCCCAGTACTAGATTTGAAATTGCTTCTTTCATGCAAAGGTATAAAAACAACGCTTTAAGCATTTATCCAAAAATAACCACTTAGAATCATAACATTGTAGAATGGTTTGGATTGGAAGAGACCTTAAAGATATCCAGTTCCAGCCCCCCTTTTAATGGGCAGAGAAACCTCTCATGAGATCACGTTGCTCCAAGGTCTGTACAACTTGGCCTTGGAACACTTCCAGGGATGGGATTCTCTGAGCACTGTTCCAGTGCCTGACCACCTTCACAGTAAAGAACTTCTTCCATGTATCCAACTATTCTTCCCTTCTTTCAGCCTGAGCCCATACTCCTTCTCCTATCCCTACAGTTCCTGAAGAAGATTCCCTCTCCATCTTCCCTGTAGCCCCCGTCAGATATTGGAAGGTTGCTATGAGTCCCCAACACAACCTTCTCTTCTCTGGGCTGAACAGCCCCAACTCTCTCAGTCTGTCTTCACACAGGAGGTGCTCCAGTCTCCACATCAACTTCATGGCATCCTCTGGACATCCAACAGCTCCGTGTCCTTCTTAGATAAGGGGAGCAATCCAGGTGGGGTCTCATGAGAGCAGATTAGAGGGGGACAATCACTGTACAACCATGAGTGGGAAAGGAGGGACAAGGAGCTAGCAGTGACCTTGGAGCTGAGATGCCTTTAAGCCACCCCTTCACCTTCCCGATCCTTGCTAAGTTGCAGTAGCTTGTCATCAGGAAGGAACAATTCTGCAGAGCACAATTTCCCTTGAACTCAGCTCCTCTTGAAGTGACACAGTGAACATTTCCACACTATCCTGTGAAAGCAATAACAGCCTGATGTCCCAGCACCACCTTGTCCTGGCACAGCCTGACTCCAGACGATATCCTGAGCTCTGGCCAGTGTCCTGGCTTGGGCTTAGAAAACGGACTCAGTCCCTCCTCTGTCCATGGTTTACTGTGTGACTTTGGGCATATCTCTCCTTGCTAGGCCTGTTTTCTCATACCTAAAATATGTTTGGAGACACCTGAGTTCCCAGGGGAAAACTGTTCTGCCACAGAGAGCTGAGATCAGTTGTGCCAATACTCATGCTGAAAGTGGCTGCTTTCCTTCAGAGAAACCAAAAACAAACAAAAAAAAAAAAACCCCCAAAAAAAACAAAAAAAAAAAACCCAAAAAAAAAAAAAAACCCCCCAAAAAACCAAAAAAAAAAACCCCAAAAAAAAAAAAAACCCCCCCCCCCCCCCAAAAAAAAAAAAAAAAAAAACAAAAAAACCCCCCAAAAAAATGAAAATAACAAGCCTGTATCTAATCCATACCAGGCGGAAGTATCAAGGCTCTTTATAGAAGAAGAAGGCAGCGAGGTTAGAGTAAAGCAGCTGGCCACATTGGAAAGGTAGGAGTAGAGAACTTTCTGCAATGCAGTTGCAACTGTTTCTGCTACTGTTAACACCTGTCTCAGCAAGAGATTTTTCTGTGAATGCTTTTCATGGGGTTTTTATGCATTCAGGCAGTAAGGATCAAGACTTCCACCACACTGTTAGTCTGAACTAGTCTCAGAGTTCTTATATTCTTATTCTAGTAAGGAATTATCAACTTCTGAAATTGTTCATAATGAAGAAAAAAAATAATTTTTAAAAAGGGACACAACATGAATAAATTAATTTTTCCTCCAAATTCCTTCTCCATTTTGAGGGAATTTGGGGTTTGAAATCCCATAGGTTTTTAGAATACTAGACGACATTGACAAAATCAAAAAAAAAGAAAAAAAAGGCTTGAATAAGACTCCCCCTCATCTCAGCATGCTATTGATACCTCCTGAATCTTGCCACCCACTTGCCTTTGAAGATTTGTGTCTCTTCCCATACGAATATAAAATAAGAACACTTAGATGTCCTGCTAGTATTTCTCACAAAACTCAAGCTCTTCTTGAGGGCTGGATAAATAATAGACCCGGATTATTCTAATAAACATCAAATGAGGCATTTAGGATAAAGACTTAGAATTAATTAATCTTTAAGACAAATTCAAATCTTCTGTTATAGCCAGACAGGGTTGCATTTATTAGCAAGAAGTATACATTAAACTGTATTCACTGATATTGATCACACTCAAACATGAGAGGCAAGAGGAAGTATAAAATATATTTTCTATGTAAGCTCATCATGGCCAAAGAGATTGGTGCAAAAAAAGCAAAGGCAGCAGAGTACACAATGCCAGCCTTTCTGAGAACATCTCTTGAAGAGACTGAGGAAACCTGCCAGGGTGCTACAGAAGTTTTGATGAAGGGAAGCACTCGGATAAGGACATTAAATCCGGGCTGATACCAGCATATGGAAGTTGAAGTCTTTTCTCATTATCTTGGCTGATTTTTTGCCAGGAGACACATCTGCTGGACTTCTGCAGGAGCCCTGAGGGAATATGAACCTAGGAAGTCAGACCAGCCTGCTAAGTCATATTTATGTAACATTTTTAGGTAATTTCTCACATCAAGGGATGCACTGGCTCAGAAATACACTTGGGGCTCGTGAAGGGTGGGGAAAAATCATATGGGAGGCATGTTTGCCATCTGATGGGAAACTACATGGACACCAGTAGCGAATTGTCCTCCAAAAAAAAGAGAATTGACTACTCTTCAGGATTACTTAACAAGTTGCTCATATTACTTATTTAGAATGATAATTTCCCTGAGCTGTCAAAATCCCAGATTTAAGACTTATGATTGAACTGCTGTTAGCAGCAATAATGGTTATGGTAAACGAATGGCAGTTTCATGCAAATTCTTTAAACTTTAAACATTGTAAAGTTTTAAAAGCTCAGGGCTTTTGTCATTTCAGGCCAACACTTTCACATTATTATCATAATTTTGGACTTAAAATTCTATTTTTTTCAGTTTGAATACCCCTAGAGGGTTTCCTCTTTTTACAGATAGAGGAAAGAACATGGTGTGAAGACACAATTAATTATAGCCTTGTCTCTTACCTATTCACCCAGTTTCAGATATTTGGCTTGTTAAACTCCTGCTTTCCACTCACATGTGCAGAACTCTCCAGGGCAACACCTCTAATATGTCTTGATGCATTGCATATGTCAAGGTGGGCTTTATGTGTTTTTCTAAAGATTGATCCTGATTTTAATGAAAAATGAAGAAGAATATTGCACTGCCAAAATTTGGCTTTATGTTAGCATTTCAGTTATCTTCATTGTAGTTGGGAAACAGAAATATGACTTCAGCTAAGTCCATTTTATTTCAGGGACAAAATTCTCATGGGGGAGTATGCATTTCGTAAGGAGTTTCAGTCTGATGATGTCTCCAATTTACTACTGAAATTTTAAAACATAACTCCCACACCCCCAAGAAGTGACTTTTTTTAAGACTTCAGGATTTTTCCAGTTGCTGTAAAGACCAAACAAAGAGTCTGACAAACCCCCCAAAATTTCCATGTAATTGTCATCTGCAATAGTTAAGACGTTATAAAGTTTCTGTAAATTATTAATTAGCAGTATACTCTCATCTGAAACTAGGAGATGAATAACAATATCTCCTGGAGGAATATTCAAATGTTCTCACTTAATTTTATATTTGGAATTTCTTTCTAAAGTCCAAATCTGATAAATGACCAGTAACCATTGCTGCTGAATCCCAGATAGGTTTTTATGTCATTAAAACCCAGGCACAGTTTGGTATGCATCAAAGTGTTTTGATGGATCAAATAAGAGTACTAAGACATCATCTTTCCTGAAAAAAATTACAAATACTGAATGTTCAGCAGCTTCCTACCAATAATGCATAGCAAAATGCAAGAACAGGGATTGTCATACAGTAATTTGACATTTCTGACACAAATGAATACTTTGAATATACAGAGAGTTACTGCTTCAACTTTTTCTTAAGGAACACCTCATACATCTTGAAAATTTATATGCCTGTGTCCAACTTGCGAACAATTAATTGCTACAGCCTTCAAAGTAGAGAGTTTTTTTCTCTACTCTTTTTTCTTTTTCATATATATACACACGATATTTGATTATAAAGTATGTAGGGAGCACTTATCTGCATGGAGGAAAGGTAGTGAATTTTTCCAAGTTGTAATGATAAGCTAAAAGTAAGCCCTGCAAGGTAAAATCTTTTTAAAATGTGGCAATTGGGGAAAATATGTCCCCCAAGCATAGCAAACACACTATAAAAGTGAGTTAGCTACCAATTAACTTGTACATTTTGCACAAAGGGCTTTAAATTCTAGGGTAAAAATAATGCCAAATGATGTATGCCTGTTCTCTGTGAACAACAGATCATACAAAATGAGCTCAAAATGAGGTGGTTTTCATTGTATTTTCAGCATTTACTGACTTTCTGGAAAATATTTGCTTTTCTGTTTAAAATACATTATTTTTCTATGTAAATTCCTATCACTAGGTGTATAGAAAAAAAGAAACCATAGTGTAATGCAGTAAATTAAAATGTCAGATCTTAGGCAGATTCAGACACTATGATCCAAGACCCAGTTTTGACCATAATAATCAAATTTCACTTCACAGTCATGTTCATGGTTTTCTTTTTTTTTTTTTTCCTGAAACACATGTTCACAAGAGCATGTATTTCAGAAGAAAAGGAAAAAAAAAAGGAAAAAAAAAATGGAGTTCCCAAAAGAACACCTTTACAGAATTATGTCCTTGGAGAATGTTATATCTTGAATCCAAATAAGAAGTAGTGGACTTTTGTCTTACAATTTCTAATGTGCTACCTTGTATAACTGCTTTTTTTGTGTTGCACAAATTTCTCTGGGTTTATAAGCATCTAAACTTTTTGCAATTCTCTAGAATTATTTTCTTTGAAGTGAGTGACTGATTTCACAGAACCACAGCATCAGGGAATGGATGAGGCTGGAAGGGACCACTGGAGGCTTTCCAGTCCCTCCTCAAGCACGGCCTGCCCAGGAGCACATTGTGAAGGATTGTGTTCAGACAACTTTTGAATTTCTTCAGGGAAGGAGATGCCACAACCTCTCTTGAGTTCCCCAGCTAACTGCATTACTTCAAACGCCTGCTTTATCAATTGTAAATGTGCTTGACTTCACTAGACTTTTGACCCTATTTTTCTTTCTGAGATTATCAGAAGATATTGTAAGGACCTTCACTGGCTCTTATGCCTTCATCAGGTAGGTCTTGTACCCTGTTCTGAAAACTGAATACTTCTAACCTGTTTGGACACCTTCTAATTTCAAAATTCTTTTCCAGTGTTTGTGTCAACGTCATAGCTTAGCTTTCAAAGTTATTTTTGAGAGAGGCTTCCAAGTATTGCATTTTGCCTCCTAAAGATATCCAGGTAGATGCAATGCTGTAGAATCAGATTTTAATTATCAGTAACAATCAGTTCTCTTCCTGCATAAGACATCTGCCCAGTGACACTTGTATTCAAAATTTTAGGATTACTCCCAACCTCTGCTTCACATATCATCACCAGGAATACACTGTCCTGCACATGTATGCATATATATATATACACACACAGAGTAAAGCAGCGGAAAATCAGGAAGAAAAGATTGAAAATATTATTGAAAACATGATGGGGAAGGTCAATATTACCTCTTCACCTTTTGTTTTTTATGGTTCCTAGGAACCACAACAGTAACCTCATTCCATGGCTGCAGTGCCAACAAAGTCTTTGCTCAACCTGGGATATCCCCACCAGATGACACACCATAAGACTGTCTCCTAATTCAGAAGAAATATGAAGCCTATGTGAGTGTTCCAAGGAGGAAGAGGAAAAATCTAGGGATTTTATCAGTGAAGACCAATTCCTGCAACTACATAAATATTCCAAGGTGCTCTTAAACATGCATGTAACCCTGAGCTATACACCTAATTTTATCCATCAGGAAAGGAGTACTTGGAAGAATATTTGGCTTCACCTGAAGGCTATGTTTCAGCTCCACTGACTTCCACAGAGATGACATTACTGCAGACTTGAATGTGGTTTTGTTTTGAAAACCTACAGGGGAAAAAACTTTCAAGACTGCAGCAAGGACCCAGTTGAAGGGTCCAATGAAGGGTCCTGATCCAGTTGAAGGGTCCTGATTTCACTGTGTGATCAGACATTATGAAATTGAAGATTCAGATACATTTCAATGCATTTTCTAAATCTGTTCAACATACATTTTATCTATTAGTGTCTGATTTTGGATATTTTTACTGTGATAATTTATACAATACACTTGAATGAATTGAATGCCATTCCTCAAGGGTCAGTAGAGGGGCCAGCATTGTTTAACTGCATTTTCAGCAGCGTGGACAATGGGATTGACTGCGCCCTCAGCAAGTCTACTGATGGCACCCAGCTGTGTGCTGTGATGATGAGATCACATGCTAGAGAGAAGGGATCCCATCCAGAGGGAACTTGAAAGAATCAAACACGTTTCATAGAAGTGTTAAAACATTGACAGAAATACAGGAGAGAAAGATTATTTGTGAAAGAGGGAAGAGAGCCAGGGAATTTATGAGCAAGGGCTATATGAATTTATATGTCTAAATCCTGACAAATTAATCTTAAGTGTAAGCAGACACATTTGTGCTTAGGCAAAAGCAAAATATGTGTTTTAAAGCTGCACTCTATACTAATTTCTCTAAAGGATTATGGTGTTGATTTTTAAGCAGTTCATTGTGGTCATACAAAATCCTTGTTACTGTGATTTTACACAGAGGTCACAATGTTTGTTTCTGTTGCTTGAAATGAAATGTAGCTTTTGTCAGTTGATTTCTAGAGAAAATCTTTCACTTGTCAGTTCAGTCATTTCTATGACTATTTAAAAATGTTAGTGTTTACAGTTTATGTTCTACTTAACAAATATGTTCAAGTGAATAATTGTAGGAAGCAAACATGAAGGGATATGATAAAAGAAACACTTATTATTTTAAAATTGGAACAGAAATTAAAAAAAAGTAAAATTAAAAGTAAAGTCCCTGCTTAGGCCTATTTAATAAACATTAGCCTGACATTTGTTTAAAAGTATAAACTCAGGATCTGTCACATTGAGTCAGAAAAATGAACTGTCCTCTACTTCATATTCTTGCATGTTTCAGAAAAATGTAGAAATTCTTTGTGGATAACTGAGTAAAATCTTTCATGAACTTTTCTTACTGATACTTAGGTAGTTATTATATCTGTTTCCTAACTCTTAGACCTAATGTATTCCCCACATTTTTCCTTCTCATTATTAGTTCTTTCTAAACTGATAAATACATGCAGAAATTGCACAAAAATAATGTTTAACAAGCTTCTTTTGTAGGCAAGGGGATATAAGGTGGATGTCTGACAATGATGTAAGTTTTTTTTTCTGTTTTGCTGATACATTCACTAGGAATGATGGCATGACTGTATTGCTTCTTGATTGCACTGCAGTGTAAACACAGAAGTATTTTCTGCAGTAGAATTATTTTGGATTTTTGTAGGAGTGCTCATGTAATTATTTTCTCATCAGGGAGACCCTTGTTATTTTGGGCTGTTTTGTTGGATGCTATAATTTATCTATCATTAATTTCACAGCAAAATAAACACATGAAGGTTAACGAAGGCAATGATTATAATAAATTCATCTTTACAAGTCTCCTGATCAAGGAGCTCAGGACTTTGCTACCTCATGCTTATAATTTGCCAAGTCCCAGTTCTTTATGCTTAAATTTCTTCTGAGGATCCACATTTGCATGATAAATTATGTGTATCTGCTTGAGAGATGGATTTAGAACAAACTCAATTTCCCTTGTATTTTAAGGGTGGCATGGTCACACCAAAGACCTTTCAGCTGCATCATTCAGGTGAGGAGTAATCAAGGTGTGTTTGTGTAACCAGATTCAGGAGGTTGAAGCAGGAATGCCAAATAAATATGGAAAGCAAAAGAATCATAGAATTTTTAAGGTTGGAAAAGACGTCTAAGAGCATCAAATCCAACCACCATTTTCACCACCTAACCATCTTCTAAGTGTAAAATCTGCATGAAATTTGAATGCTTCCAGAGAAGTGACTACACCACTTCCCTGGGCAGTCTGTTCCAATGCCTGACCACCCTTTCAGTCAAGAAATTGTTCCTAATATCAAACCTAAACATCCCCTGATGCAACTTGAAGCTGTGTCCTCTTGTCCTATCACTTGTTACCTGGTAAAAACGACTGACCCCCAGCTGGCTAAAATCTCCTTTCATGGAATTCTAGAGGGTGTCTCCTGAGCCTCCTTTTGTCCAGACTAAACAATCCCATTTCCCTCAGCTTCTCTCATAGGACATGCACTCTATACAGAGCATGTGCTTAGGAGAAATAAGCTCAAAGAAGGATGGCAAGAATTTTTATTTATTATTTTCTTGAGGTCAGGTGCAGATTGAAAGAAACCACTCTAACAGCACCGGTAAAATAAAAATTGTTTTATTCACAGATTCAGATGAACAGAAAACCATTTTACCACAATCTGAGCTGGCCAGACTTGTGACATATATGGTGTCTAAAGTCTTTTCCCTGAGTTCACATGTTTTGCCTCTAAGTAGTATTTCAGTAAAACCACTTTTTAAATATGCACAAGTGTGTTATTTCTGGGCACTTGTGTTTGCAGAAATGAACTGGAAATCAAATGCTGATGATCATTACTCTATGTGCAAATTAGCAGATTTGTTCTTAACATACTGTTTTGGTTTTTTTAACTATGACATGGAAATAAAAGCACTGCATACAATTCTGATAGAAGACACGAGTGATTTAATCTAAGCAAATTGATTTCAATGTAAGCATATTCAAAAGTAGGGACATATCTAAAGTTCCTGATATTAAAAAATAAAATTTTGAGGAAATTAGTAGAATTAGTTGGACTAAAGTGTTCAGGAACCAAAACACAATATATACTTGGAATTTCAGAAATTCAGTGACAAAAACATCCCACATTAAAGTAGGAAATACATTAGTCTATAGCATAAAGAATTAATTGTGTAAAGAACCCCAAGAAATTAAAAAATTTTCAGATAAAAAGGACGTGATAAAATTAGTGTTCCAAAAGACATGACACCTAGACCGTAGGAAAAATGTTTCCAAAGGTAATTTCAGATAGACTTGTAAAACTATTAAAAGAAATAGCAAAGATCTTGTTCCTCAAAAGAGAAAAAAGGGCAAGAAAATGAGGAAATAAGCAGAGTCAAGAGAGAAGCAAAACTAACAAGGCTGAATATGTTCAAGTATGGGGAGACTTAATAATTTCTAACCCCATTTCTGAAAGAGCTGGGACATGAAATTACAGGTCTGGGAGCAAGCATTTAAACTAAATCTAACAAGATAAATGTGACACCTTATTTAAGAATAGGAAATTAACACCTATACTTAAGAACAGAGGAAGAGAAAGTGATCTAACATACCACAAGCTAGTTAACCTAATATCAACTGTATCAAAGGATTTAGAATTCTTTCTTTAAAAAACACAGAAAGGATGTTAAGTATAACATAAAATTATGCAGAAGTCTAGGTTAGCAAAAATATATCATGCCACAGTCTGTTGAAAGAGATTTAATAGTTAAATGGAAAGATGGTGGCTCTAATGCCTAGGGATTTCAGCAAAATATTTAACATGGTGTTGAAAAGAAATGAAGTTAGAATAGAAAGTGAGGAATAGTATAATGGAGGGTATATGTTTAAATCACAGTAAACAGGGAAATATTGAGTAAAAAGGAGTTATTAGTGGTATTTAAAGATTTCATTAGTTCTCACAGTAAAGAAGTAGGGAGATACTGATAAAAATTACTGAGATTGTGATTTTTGGAGTCATCATTAATATAGAAGAATATTTTTCTACAGTATTGAAAGAAAGAGATGAGAGATGGCCCTGAGTACCAGAAAAACAAGGATGAGGTGAAATTCAGAAGTATAAAATATAAAGCCATGAACTTTTGAAATATAATAATTTTCCTCTAAACTGGGATTTCATCAGGTGGTAATGACAGAGGGACAGACCTTGTAGAACTGACTGATCACAGGCCAATATGATGTAGCCAACAGAGAGAGGCAAAGGGCATCCTTGAACAGCCCAGGTGAAATAATCTCTGTATCCCACAGAAGCAAAACTCAGACTAGATTAAGTTCAAAATGGAGTACAGAGAAATGACTATGAAATGAAGAACTTCTATTATGAAAGGAGACTGAAACAGCTTGGCTTGTTAACCTTGCAAAATGAAGGCTAAGTAGGGTTTTTACTTGCTTTCTGTAAATACATCAGTGATAATAAACATCCAAGAGGCGAAAGTCTACTT
Source organism: Toxostoma redivivum (assembly GCA_013397375.1). Taxonomy (NCBI): domain Eukaryota; kingdom Metazoa; phylum Chordata; class Aves; order Passeriformes; family Mimidae; genus Toxostoma; species Toxostoma redivivum. The sequence goes on along the minus strand of VXBI01012389.1, from coordinate 1,506,075 downwards.
GGTGCAAGAATAAAACTGGAACTGAAAATAAAAAAATATTATGTTGGAAATTAAAAGAAGATTTCTGAGAACAAGAGTCTAGAAAATTGTCCAATACAAGAGGGGCAAAAAACTTAATTAATTTTAAACTCTGATTTGTGTTTGAAATGGGATGTGTAACATAATTGCTTGTAAAAGCAGAAACTGAACTCATTAATCTATGAGGTCCTTTGCAGTTTCAAGTTTGTATTTGTGCTGAAGATGATGTGAGGTTTATGACATATGATAATAACCCCTTTGCATATTTAATGGCAACAATCAGGGCTGTATGGCCACATATCTGATGTCCTTTCTTGCAGTACATTGAAATAATTGGCAAAAAAAAAATTAAAAGCAGCTTGGTTTGCTGAGTGCACACAATTTGTCATTTAGTCGGTGGTTTGTGCTTATTCATTATCATCATCTGACATTCTCTATCACAGAGAGATTTTTATGGACAAATGGGTTAAAGCAAGAATGACAATATGCAAAAGAGATCAGAAAATAGAAGGCCTTTTTCTTTCTCTCTTTTATTGTTTGGTTAAGGAGTGTGTCACTGTGATCAGCACCCTTGATAAAGTATGTAAATTTTTAGAGTCTGTTATTCCTGGGCTGTTACTTGCATATTCTTATCCTAACAGCAGTCTGATGGAAAGTGATGGGGACCAGTTCCCAGGAGAAGAAAGCTTAAAATGACTTTTTGGTTCAAATAGCACCATGACATTGTTAGTTCTGGCTTAATAACTCCAATGTGGGTTTTGCCTTCAGTTCATTGAGGTATGTTCAACCTTGTAGTCTGCTTTTTAATGACTCTAAAGACTCCAAATTGAGCTTGTATCCGTTGTAACATTTAAACAATGTCTTTATCTAATGTGGTCTGAAGATCATTATATTTCTATATAATATTCCTATATTTTCATGTTGCTATTTTAAAAGTAAACCAGGTTTGTGTCAAAAGGGAAACTTCCAGTTCAAGTGGTTTCAACCAAACAGAGACCAATCAGTTTATTTATTTAACATAGTACAAAGCCAACAAACCTTCAGTGGACTATACATTCAAGACCAATATTGACAATGCAAGAGATAAACTGCAATACTAGACATTGTCAAAACTTTTAAATATCCAGCTACAAATTTCTAAACACTCTTCTAATCTCAAAGCATTTTATATAAATTGTACTCAAATATACACAAGGTAATGTTTACATGCACACACACATCCTTCACAAATTGTGTGGGTTTTTGGCACACCAACCCTCTCCAGGATTCACAGCCCTTACCTGCAGCCCCCTTCTGTGGGAGCTGCAGATGCTCCAGCTGTGCACATCCATGCTGCTCACTGCAACCCCCAATGCAGATGTGGGGAAGAAATCCCCACCAGCTCACAGGTGCACACCAAAGGCTCCCTTCTCCCTCTGCCAGCTGCTGTGTCTCATCCAGGGGCAAGAACCTCAGAGCACCCCAGAGAAGGATGCTCAGCCTGGTTTGGGCAGGGTGGTGATGCCATGCAAACACTTCTGGTAGGACCAAAACAGATTTTGATGTTTTTTTTTCAAAAAGTACTCTTGAAATTCAACTGGATAGTGGTAGTTTTCCTGGTTAGCTTTGCTGTTCTGGAACAAATAGCACTCATACACTTTGGGGCATTTCAGCTATAAACACTGCTGCACTCACATTCCTGCCTAATCATAATTTTTTAACTAGGTTATGTTTCCTGGGAAGCTCCCCCAGAGACTGTAATTGCAGTGCTAAATTATAAACCCCTCCTTAATGAGTGTCTGCCATAAGCAGACAGTCTGAATTTTATAATAGAGTTGAGTACAAACTGAGAATATTAGGTGCATCATGCTATTCTGAATTCTAGAAATGAATGTCACAAACAATCAGGCAAAATATTATGGCTGAAACAGAGTGGCTTCTATAAAAGTCTGAATAACAAGTGATCTGTTAGACAAGTATTGGAGTTCAAAATGTGGAAAGGCAGAGTGCTATTTTCTTCAGTAGTTTTCACTTGAAATTTTGTGACAGGAGAATTTACCAGTCACTCAGTCAATAAGTCAAAAATGACTTATGCTTTCTGGTGAAAAGTCTGACACAAGTATGCTCTTTAAATTAGATCCTTTTTATGAATCAGGTTAAGCATCCAGAATCTAATCTGCACTTTTCAAATCTTCAGAATACTGTCTATAAAGAGCAAAACAAAATAAACAAAACAAAACAAACAAACAAACAAAAAACTAATGGCGAATCATAGAAAAGTTTACTGGGGTTTATTATTTCTTCTTTT